>VZTB01005563.1:441070-495692 GCA_013397245.1 Thryothorus ludovicianus | reverse complement strand
GGACAGCTGGCACTGATACCCAAAACATGGTGTTACGTGGCACGAGGAAGAATATAATAATTATTCTGAGCAATCTACAAATGTTTCTTTTGCCTAGAGATGGTAATTTCTGAAGCTGTTACCCTCCCCACGCCCTTCCCCTGGGGAGATGCTGAGGTGGTTTTTGCCACGCTGTGCTAACTCAGTGTCACCCTGCAGGCTGGCAGCAGCACGCAGCCATGGCCACCGAGATCGGCTCCCCGCCCCGCTTCTTCCACATGCCGCGCTTCCAGCACCAGGCGCCGCGGCAGCTCTTCTACAAGCGGCCCGACTTCGCCCAGCAGCAGGCCATGCAGCAGCTCACCTTCGACGGCAAGCGCATGAGGAAAGCTGTCAACAGGAAGACCATCGACTACAATCCTTCTGTAATCAAGTATTTGGAGGTTGGTGAATTAATTAAACCTTTTGTTTTCTTCCTGATGTTCGGGGCTGTGCTTTTTTCGGTTTCCGCCGGGAGCGGTCTGGGGTGCTGGGGGATCTGCCGCTGCTTTTTCAACCAGAGTTACAAATATTTGTACTTTTGATGGATTGTGAATAAAAAGGGGAGGTTAAGCGTTGGCAATAAAACTGCAGTGTTGTGTATTTTGTGTAAATACCAACTTCTGTGTTTTGTCTTGAAATCCCAACTTGATGTGCAGTTGAATATCTTGTGTAACGTTCCAACTTGTCGTAAATAACGTAGTCATTCTTATTTTTGTTTTGAAATAGAAATTTCCCAAAATGGAAGATGAACCGTTACCCCTTCCTACCCAAAAACAGGGCACTAAAAATGTTGTCTCATCATTTTACTAAATAACTCTTCACCTTGAGTGTGGCATCTGAAAGTCATTTCTACAGAGTTAAGAAATAGAGAAAAACTTAGGTGTTATTGAAGTAATGTTTCTGTAAAAATGCTTATTTAGTTCATCAGATGGGATGGCATTACTTAAGAAATACAATTTTCTCATTAAGGATTTACTCTGAGTATTGGATGTTACCGTGTAAGAAATAGAGTGAAATCTAAATACTGGCATTGTTTCAGCTGCAAAAGCAACATTAAAAAAATGTGATGAAACTAATTCCATCTGCTATGGCTAATGCATGGTTATAGTTTGTAGGTGTTAACACTTAGAAGGTTTTCTTAATAACTAGTCCGTTGTCTTCTAAGCTCTGTTTGAACATCAAACATTTTAAACACATTATTTTGTTTTAGGAATGCTCCAGAAGAGATACTATTAGTATTGGACTGTTCTAAAATACAGTTTTAGAAGTCCAGGACCTTTATACTGTGGCAGGAATAAGCATCCTTAAAATTCTGTTTATTGAAACAATAACAACATGCAAAAAAAAAAAAAAAAACCAAAAAAAAACAAACCCAAAAAAAACCCAGTTCACTGTCTGCTGGCTTCAGTACTACTGGTTTAGTGTTATGTGGTTCTAAAAAAAAAAAAAAAAACACACCATAAAAGCCAAGAAAGTGTGTAATTTTCTCTTGTCTTAAGAAGTTGTAGCACACTGTAGTGGTGGCTGCTGGGAATGTTTTACCTAGAGTTGTAACTTGTTTCCAATATGTGCACAGCTGCAAAATAAGTAATTTAATTCTAAATTAAGAAGTGTTTTTGAAAAGGTTTTGTTTGACAACTCACAAAATGCAGCTAATTGAAGGCATTGTTATCCCTTGGTCTCCCGAGTTTTGGCCTTGTGGAAGCGTTGTCTTTGTGCTTGCACTGCATCATCAGCACAGCTGCTAACAGTGTCAATTCTGAATATAAAGCTGTGACACTGGCACCAGAGTACCACAGTACCTTGTTACATAGGACTGCTCTTTCCTGGAGGTGCTTCAATCTGATCAAATGAACACTTTAAACATTCCTGACTCCTTTCCTTAGAGTGTAAATTCCGCATGTTCCTTTGCCTGAGTCCAGAGTCTTGACACAGTTCATTCTAAAATCCTTGGAGCACTTTAGAATTTCCCAAACAGGATCTCCTAACATTTCCACGTGTTTTAATTTTCTGCTGTTTTACAATGAAGTTCACTGTTATGAACCAGGAGTTGTTTCCTTCTTTTCAGAATCGAGTATGGCAGAGGGACCAACGAGATATGCGAGCGATCCAGCCCGATGCAGGATATTATAATGATGTAAGTAAAAATTTCCTATTCCCTGATGAAGTTGTGCAAATAAAATTTGTCCAGAAAATAGGAAGGATCCTACATGTCAGCTGAGGTTATTTTTGTATCTGCAAAAAGCCTTAAAGCTGTGAAGGGTATCTTCACTCTGTTATTTTGTTTTGTTGGAATCTGTGTCTGTGAAGAGACCTTAAAGTTGCACAGGCTTTTAATTTCTGTGCATAAGAACTTCCATAATGCACTGAGGTTGCAAAGCTGCTCTTGAAGATGCTGTTTCTGGTTGTTTGAGTTGTTAAATCATGCAGACTTTGAAACACTACTACCAACTCACTTCTGGTAATATCCCTGCAAATGACGATCTTGCTTTTCCAAAAACGAGTGGTTTAGAATGTGTTCTTTTCTTGAAGTTTCTGATTTAAATGTCATTAGTAAATCTTTTCTTTCTTCTTTTACAGTTGGTCCCTCCTATAGGAATGCTGAACAACCCTATGAATGCTGTGACAACAAAATTTGTTCGGACATCTACTAATAAAGTAAAATGCCCAGTGTTTGTTGTCAGGGTGAGTACAGTGTTGGAATTACTTTGTTGTGTTGTCTTAATTTAAATTAGACTGATTCTTAACTGAACAAGATGGCAGTTAAAGCATCTTTAAATAAAAATAGCATGTGCAGTGTACGGACTACTGAGATCTGAGTACACAAGGGTTCTTACTCTCAAGAGTTTGCAGTGCAACTCCTGCCTTCCTTATTGCATTTCAAAGAGCTGACATGTCTTGACTCAAAAAAAGGAAATTTAGTCTCTGTGCTGTTTGAGACTCAAAGCAGCTTTTAACAACTTTTCCATGATGTCACAAGTATTGTTTAGTATTTATATTATGTGCTAGAAATACACTGGTGCCAATAAGCTGTTTCTTCTTTACAACAGGAGTTTTTTGTTGTTTTTTTGAGTGGGCTTTGTCCTGTTGTTATGAAAGTCCTCTGGCACAGTTCTGCATTTTTGCCTGCTCACATGCTGTAGTCATTTGGTAGCTTCCATTTCCACAGAGTCCCTGAAGAAGCTCATTATTTATTTGGAGAATAGTGATGAAATATTGGAATGTTATATTTGCACAGTTTAGTTAAATGTTTCTTTTGCAGTGGACTCCTGAGGGGAGACGCTTGGTCACTGGTGCATCTAGTGGGGAGTTCACTTTATGGAATGGATTGACTTTCAATTTTGAAACAATATTGCAGGTAAAGTAATATGTCAAGATTTCTTTGTATTTCCTTGAGATCTTGGAGCATGTTTTAGGAACACATCTTCACCCTGTTCATCATGGGTTCGTGGTCTGAGTGGTGATGGGAGCCTTAGAGGTCTTTTGTTCTGCTCTGATCCCATGTCAGGCCATGGCTACAGGCAATTCATTTAATGCTTCTCATTCCACCTCCATCTGCTATGTTAACTGTTCTCAAGAATGTACTGTGAGTATTTGTAATAATAAAGAAACACTTTGGAAACAAAGTGCAAATACTCTTATTATTTAGAAGACCGTTGTATACGGAGTAGGGGATTCTTTCCCCTCAGCATCTTGAATGTAATTAGATCATCATTCTCATTTCCTCATTGCAGCTGTAAAGTCAGAACTTGAGTAACTTCAGTGTTGTGTGGATCAGACAGTATTTGAATGTGTTTGCTAGAAGTTCTGTTTCTGAATTTGCAGGCTCACGACAGCCCTGTAAGGGCTATGACTTGGTCACACAATGATATGTGGATGCTGACAGCAGACCACGGGGGATATGTGAAATACTGGCAGTCCAACATGAACAACGTCAAGATGTTCCAGGCACATAAGGAGGCGATTAGAGAGGCCAGGTTTATACACAATATACCATTTTCTGTAGTACCTATTGCCATGATTAGACTGTTCTCTAAGTGTATTCTGGGTGCAGAAATGCATGGGTTCTGTCAGATTCTGGGAAACTTCCTGCACCACATAAACACAGTATTTCCTTTTGTTTCCACATTCTCACCGTTTTGCTGGCACCTTTCTGAATTAGTATTGTCCCAGTATCCGCCTCTGCAATATGTTAGAGATGTATTTGTCTGCCGCATTTTGCACTGGTATTCTTTTCATTTTTATATGGTGACAATGTGTATCAGTTATTCCTTTTTATACGCACTGTGTAAGACAACAATTTCATTCCAAATAAAGAATTCAGTCTTTAATAATCTAACTGAATAAAATATAAAGCCTTCAGAAATAAAACACCTGCATAGTTCTCACAAAATAATAAAACACTAAATAAAGTGAAGAACTGCTTGGCTTGGTGAAGCCAAGACTTCCAGTAATACTAAATACCCACGCAGACTGCCACCTACAGAAATCTAATGTTAATACTGAATGGGTTCTTCAAGCTTGAAACTGTAAGAAAGCCATTGAAAAGAAGATTGTAGGATATTCTCTTGGTTCAGTGTTGATGCCTCAGTTGTGCAAGTGTCTATATAAAAATCAAATCTAAAGTGATACTTATCAGTAAGATGTAAATGAAGGGTGTTTCTAGAGCAAGCCTGCATATAATTTTTAGTAAATGTTTTTAAAACAAGCCTGAAGAGAAGCTGCAGATCCCAAATGGCGCTAAAACAGTGTTTCTTTGGGTTCAGGTGCTGGCCCTTGGTGATAAAGGTTCACTGCCACAAACTCACTTGCCACTAAAGTCACCATTTTTCTTGGTAGGGTGCAGCATTTTCTGCCAAAGTTTGGTTATGAGAAGTGCTTACTTTGGATTCAGTTCCTGTCTGACTATCATGGCCATGCACTGAATTTCTCTACTGCTTTAGGCCCTTTCTTGATCATAAAGATCTAGCATTTCACAAGGGCTCCCTCGTGGTCTTTCACTGCACCAGAAAGAAATTTGAGTGCCTGTCAGTTGTTGGAGATGTTCTGGCCCTATTCCCACATGGTTAAATAACTCCTTGCTTTTCCAGTGACTTTCATCAATCAATGTTAACTGCTGAATCTGAAAGCTGCTTATGTGTCTGTAGGATTCTTTTCATGTTGTTGGTGGGGTATAATCAGTGGGAGTGTTTCCAAATTGCTCTTATAAGTGGTAAATTTGTTTTATATAGGGTTGTTTTTTTTCCCAACAGTTAAACCAAGTAGCATTTTCCTGTAACCAGCTTTCCCTTATTTTTTGCTTCTCTGCTGCAAAGCACCTGTGGCTGAAGAGGAGTTTTTTTTCCTAAGAACTGTTCTCCTGTGCTTCTATGCAGTGTCACTTTCTTGTGGTATTACCAAACATGAAAATCTAGGGGTGACAGTTACCAAACCATATTGATGTTGCTTCTCATCCTGTCGAGAAGGCACTACTGTGTGCAGTCACAGATAGGAAGGTGCTAAGAATAAATGACAGACTTTTTTCCTCATTTCCAGGGGACTGCAATGCAATAGTAATCCCATGCTAAGTTCATGTCTTGTGGTGCAGTGCCGTTTGGCAGGCACTGTATTCACTTAAAAAGTGCCTATGTTCAAATGCCTCCTTCAGTGTATAACACATTACAGTATAATTTTGCCCTGTCTGAGAAGCATAGATAATCTGTTAAATGCTGACTTCTTTCCCCTGCTGTGTGTCTTCATGTAACAGTTTCTCACCCACGGATAATAAATTTGCTACATGCTCTGACGACGGCACTGTTAGAATCTGGGACTTTCTACGTTGCCATGAGGAGAGAATTCTTCGAGGTATGTGTACCAAAAGTACTGATTGGGGTATTTCAAGAGGGGGAAAACTTTTTTTTTTTTTTAAACTAGGTGTTCACAATACAGAAGTATCAGCTTGTCTGCAATTTTTGTCTTAATGCTCCAAACAAGTTTTTGTTTGGCTGCTGCTATAGGTGCCTTATATTCAGAGAGGCTGCAGTTCACAATGGCATTACACTGTTTGCTCTCCACTTGAGCTCTAAACAATGGAGGTGGATAGAAGGACATTTTACTGCTCCTAATTAGGTAGAAACAGCTGTTTCTGGATCAGGAATACATTTACCTTTCTCCAAAGTTTACTCTTTGTGACTGCTGTTATTTCAGAACATGCATCTTCATGCAGAGGATTCCATTCTTTTCATGGGCCAACCTTTTGTTCTAATTTCTTCAGTCAGGGTGGTTATTTCACATTCCTTAAGAGGAAGAGAGTATTTAAGTAGAGAAAACAGGTAAATTTTGATCACATTTATAGCACAGGCAAATAATCCTAGCTGTGGTCGAAGTTTCTTTCTGTCATCTATGTACACTAAATTCTGGTGCCTTTCCACTGGACTTCTTGAGCCTTTCTCCTTCTCTTGCTGCAATCCTAATGAGCAGTAGCTTCTGACAGCTATTCCTTTTTTGGAGAGAAGTCCAAGGTACATAATTTAAGAAGAGAATTATTAAAAGACTGCTATGAGACTGAGGGCTGTAGATCTGCAGATAGTCTGCAAAGAATAAAAACATGGGCTTTCAGTTCTAAGTGTGTGAGCTTATTCAGAGCTTTCCTAAATTAAAGATTTTTTTTTTTTAATCATGCCTCCAACTTGGACCTGCATTCCATATTTTATCAAGTAGAGCTCTTCCTGTTTCTTCTCACTCTTGAGGTCTCTTATTTTACAAGCATGTTACTTTTAAACACCACTACTTTGCAAAGACATTGAGCTTCAGCATTATTACAGTGATGATATTTTAACAGCATGTGTCCATAGACATTATGGTAGGTGTGTTCTTTGCAGAACCTGGCAAACAAGTTTCTAGGTTATATAATTTACACCTGTTACTCTGGAAGGCCTCAGACAGATTTGGGACTGTTTTGCTTGATTCTTTACAAAGAAATCATTCTGCCCTAAACACACTCTGTACCCTCCAGGTATGTACTAACCATATGGAGGAAATAGAGATTGCCTCCATGCAGAGTGGTCCAGGTTATAAAAATCCCTCCACTTCTACATTCCTTCAGTGTTGTCTGTAAAGTAGAAGGAGAAAAGCATTTAATTTATGCTGTAGAGAACAGAACTTGCACTACATTTTCTTCTGTTACCTTGTGTATGTTAACATTTGACTGTGAGTAGACCTCAGAATTATCCTATAGTTTCTCAGTTTATACATCTCAATATTCAATTTTTAGTTTGCACATAATTCTATTAAGAATACATTTGCTTCTTCTTATATAATTTAACCACAATACACTTCACCTTTCATGTAAGTTGGAAGTGGTTTGAAAACTTGAACATCTTTGGATAAAATTAAACAGATTGTTCCTTGTTTCTACTGTCAGATAAGCAAAAAAAAACCACACATCTCCAACCTAAACCCAAAGAACACCAGCAAAAGTAACCCCCACACCAAAGCAAAATAATACCCAAACCCCTGATCGTTGGGAGGCTGTCTCTGCAAATACACAGGTTTCTTTTTCTTTGGTCTCTAGGACAGGTTTTAAATATGGTCAGAAGAGTTATTTGAAAACTCTGATGGGTAACATAATTTTCGTGGTAGAAAATACAAGCTTTCCCTCTATTTATTTGGAGGTTAGTGCTTATGGCTTTAGGATGCTGATCTTCAGCCTTTGGCTTCTCCATGTGCATTCTGCTTTTACATGGTTACAGGGGTGACCTGTAACACTTTGCTGAGTACAGCCTTCCAGTTGGGTAAATACTCATGGCATTGCCATCCAGTTAGTGATCTGTAAATTAAAACTTTGGTGCCACTATGTCAAAGGGATTTTCTGTACATTGTTTAGATCAAATACAATGCTGGGAAATTATTTTTATTTCCTACTTTCACACATCATGCAGCTATTCAGGATAATATTGGTGTGAAGTTGAAAGAGTTCTGCAGTGTCTTAAGTTTCACATCACATGTTAAGATGTTCTTCAAGTTGTCACATGGAACTATAAAAGTTATAAAAAACTATCAGTTTACAGTCAGATGTATTAATTATAAAGATCAGCACTCAGAGATAATATGTCAATATATTTTTGTTCTTATTTCTCAACAAATTAAGGAACATATTTTAAAAAACAGATTTGAAGATTCTAATGGCAAGGAATGCTTTTAAAGCAATTCTGTAGAGAGCATTGAAGTTACTGGGATAAGCTTTACTGATATATAAAAAACAGAATTCCACAGATGTATTGCAGTTGCTTGTGCTTGAATTGGAGCAAACTAATATTTATTCCTATTATTTATTCAAATGGTTCCCTTAAAAGTGGCCTGAAGCAACAGTTCTAGACTTAACCTTCTGAAGAGTACTGGGAAAACAGTGGAAGTAGTAAATTACATAAGATGAATTCTTGAAGTTTTCCTGCAGTTCTTTCAACTGTCTGGAATAGGCTACACATTTTTCCAGTAATTTAACCTGTGAATACATGGGCTGCATGAGATACACTTAACTGTGTCCACTTTCCTTTAATTCCTCAAAGTGAAGATAAACAGGACACCCTCCAGAGTTCTTCATGCCTTGTGCCAGCATTCTGAGTCTCATTTCTTCAATCTCCAAGGCCCTCTGTGCTGCCCAGTTTTTCACTGCTTAATGTTGCTTTGGCTGCTATTTCTACCACCATGGCTTTCCTGGGCACAGGAGGGCGAGTTTGAGCATTTTGTTAGCAGTACATGCAGATTTATTAGGCTGCTTTTAATACCCTAAAGAAATAAATAGGATTAAAATGTTCTTTTCATAGGAAACTAAATAATTCAGGTGAATTATCTTGGAAGAACTTGTAGGTGAAGGGAATGACATTGGGTGTCATTGTTTCCCCACTGCCCAGATACTGCCTGGCTTTTCTCTTGAGGTAGAGCTGTTGTGGTCCTGATTTTGCACCAGTTGCTCTTGCCTGTGTGAATTTCTGTCATTTCACATCGTGATGATGGTTGCAAGTGCAGTTTAGTGCATTTACTAAACGACACCAGTAGGAACTTCACTTGATGTTAAAAGAGATGTTCTTTTAAAAATAAGACATGGAAAACAGGCTATAGTATAGCAACATGTTATTTTCCTGGCAATAATCTGTTCCTCTGAAAGGCTTTTGCAATAAAACACTGAGATCTTTTGTCTAAACTGTTGCAATGCAGTTAATGCTGGGAGCAATTCCATAAGAACATACACTTGGATGGCTTTTAGTAATGCTAAAAACATCTAGTAAAAAACTGTATGCAGTGCAACATTCATATTCCTTTATTTATGTGAGGAATTAAAGCTATTGCTGGATTTTACTGGTGGCAGTGACATTCTGGGTAGTGTGTCTGTGCTGATTTATCCTCGAGAATATTTTGGGTAGGTCATTAATAAACACATGATTCCTTAATTATTCCCAGCATGACATCGTGGGCTAGGAGGCTACAAATAGATTTTGGATTTCTCAGTTCCCCTGTCTTTCCTCTTCCTTCCTTTCACAGTCACCCAGAATCCAGTAGAAATGAGTGCTTGGAAGGACTGTAATGTTTTCCTTCTGAAGTGTAGATGAGCTGTGTATTCTCAGGATTTCAAAGGTTACCTGCTTCAAATAGGTCTTTTGGGGAGGATGGCTCCACCCAGCCCTCTGAAGGATGGTACAACCCATGCTTTTTAAAATACTTTGTAGATAGATTTTTCTATTTTCTGCCTCTAAAATAGGGTGATACATTAAACAATCTTTGAGCCAGTGTGGTAGACTTGACAAAAGATTTGTAGTAACAATTAAAGGCAATCAAGTTTTCCTTGCATTCAGCCTGGATTTGAAATGTGCAGTTTGTGACAACATCTAATTTTTAACACTATCACCTACAAAATAGCACCTGTTTGTGCCTGCAGAAGTCACAGCAATTGTGCTAAACAGACTTTCCATCTGCTCACAGGTTCTGAGTGTTTCCACCTCTATTCATACTGAAATAACTGAGGGATTTATTCCTTCCTTCTCTTCCATTTCTCAGTCTTTATTAACAAATAATGAACTGTGAAGCCCCTTAGGCTGTTTGAATCTATTGTGTGGTTTGAATTCTCTGCAATTTCTGCCTAAAAGGAAATGATCTCTTCAGAGTTGTTTTCCTCAGTCAAATAGCAAATCCTGTACTTAATTTAGACCTGAGTTCCATAGGAAAAGGAACCTGAGCACCAGAACTGTATCTTCAGCTTAGTCCCTCACTTTTAAACATACATTATTATCCAGCTCTTAGCTTTGAAGCAAGTACTTCTAAAACTGTTTCCTTTTCTTGTAGTATAATTGAAGTCTATATTGGATAATTTAAAAGATACAAATCCTAACACTTCTATTTCCAACTTTATTACCCTTATATGAGGTTTTTCTTTCCCCCCCATGCCCCCCCCTTGTCTCAGCAAAGAGAGAAAACTCAGCAAATTCCAGAAATGCATGTTTCTTGTAAGGAGACCTGTTTTTTAAACCTTCAGGGGTTTTTTGTGGAGATTGCTTCTTTAGACTCTTGATATTTCAGGTATATTTGAAATATCTTCTAGTCTACTCTTGCATCCCTGCATGAATATTAGAAGGTTTTTACTCAGAACAGAAGCTCAGGATGAGATGAGACCTGGTTGATAGTGGCACTAACAATATCAATGTAGAGAAGGCAAGTCCTTGAATTTTTGAACTTAAAAAGGTGATTGTTTTGGAATGCTGGCATTGGAGCAGTTCAGTCTTCCCTTTGGTGGGTTTTTTGTTTGTTAGCCAGAGCTGCAGGTCTCTGATCTTCATCAGTCTTTGTTGCCAAAGCTGGGCTGGGGGAGAGAGGTGTTGCAGCTGAATTAGTTGAGGAACAGCAAATGGCTGTGCTTTCCATGTGCATTAGGCACAAGAAATGTAAAGGAATTGATGTTAGTAGTGAATCTGTGAGAGGTTGTTTTACACAAACAGGGTCACTTTCACAATCTGTGATGCAGGAGCCCTGTTCTTCTGCTGCTCATGTTATGCCAGTAATCCTGCTGCTCCTCCTCTGATTTTGTTGTGCATGTTGGGCTCTTTATAGTCTCATGCACTTTTCTCCTCTCATTAGGACATGTCTCTGCTTTGTGAGACTAAAAGTTACAAATGTTGTATACAGTTTCCTACTTCATAAATGGGATGTATGAAGCAACATACATTTCCCTAGCATCTTTCTCTACACTTTGGTCAGGGTTAGGTAGCACCAGGGACTTGGAGTGTGAAAGCTCATAGCCTTTCCTGATTCCCTTGTAGCTGATCTCAGTTACTGCTGCTTGATAGGATGGTAGGTATGACCCACATCAGATGGGAAAAATCCCATTTCTTGCCTGAAGCTACTAAAAAGCATTCAGGTGTCATCTGGTAACTCAGCATTATTCCCAATAGTGACTTTCAAGACTGAAGTGTATTGGTTTTCTCTGCATAGGACACTTTATTATAGGTAGGCTTTATTGAAATATCCACTTCTATGTGTGTTAGAGGTAAAAATCCATCTGAAAGTTGAGAAACTACCCTGCTGTGTTGACTTATATCAGCTTTCTATTTGTGAAGTATTCTGGATTCAACAAAAATTTGGGTCTGATCCACTATGTTGAGGTACTTGGTTTCTGTGATTAAAAGATGGTGATAGGGGATAGCTTCAGGGTTTTACTCTGCTTCCTAAAACAATGCCAGGAGAATTAGGGGATATTGAAGACTGCTCTTGGAGCTGGTCACACGTGATATGCCTAAAAATTGTAATTCATTTTGTTAATAGTGTACAGCATACTGAGTCTTAGAGTTCTGATTCTTATCTAGAACCAGTGTTTTGAAAATCCTGAAAAATTAATAGGGAGTACATAGAATTCTCAAGGAACAGGTAAAAGAGATCACAAGACATGAAGCACAACACTATGCCATAAAAAAGTTATACTGCACACTTCTCTCAAGGCTTTTCATGAGACAAGAATGAAGAAACATTGTGCAAGAAAGATTATTTCAGGTGCAGCTTTGAAATATTTTCATCCCTTTAAATTGTCCTGAGGCTGGAAGTTACACAGTCACTCACATTGAGCCCAAGGGAAAATTTTACACTAATATTTGTAGCCCATCTTTTTTGTTAAGCTTGGGGAAATAATGAGAAACCTTAGTGTTTCCCAGGACAGCCAGCTCTCAGTGCTGCTGAAATACAGGATGGTTCCATGAGAACTTCTCTGCATTGTCAAGCATTTCTTGCCTCTGCTTCCTTTTGCGTACCTGATGATTGCAATGGGTAAAAAAATACTAAACTAGGTTAAACCATTTTTTACAGGTTGTTAGTTATAAGTACTTGAGGAATGAGAAGTTCATTTCCATCAGTTTTGGAATTAGAAATCATTGTGCACAATACTCTGTGTAGGGGTCAGGATCCACCTGCAGTGAGAGCCTCTGGTGCACCTGGGAGCTTTGTCCTTCAGCCCTCCTCATGACTGTGGAGGAAGAAAAACATTATCTAAGCAAATTGCACTGATAGTCATGAAAAAATCCTGAATTGCAGAGGCATTTGAATGCTGATAGTAAGGTGTTAGCAGTCTTCTTTCTCAGCACAAGTGTGGGTGTTGAAAAGGAGGCAGGCTGGGTGCCACTGAGGATGGTGACCTCTGGGTATCTACTCACCAGTATTTGTCATAGCAGAAGTTCTCAACAAAAAAAATTATCTGGAATTAGCCTTAAGCCAGTTATGTTAATAACTCATCTCTGATAAAGTCTTAACAGGGATAAATACTCAGAATTGGACACTTCATTAATTAGATTTTTAATGGACTCTTTTTTTCTGACATACTATTTCCTCAGCACAGATAAAACAAAGCTCTTTTAGAATATGTAGTGGAAGACTTCAGAAGATAGAAAAACACAGCTCCTTGCTGAAAATAATCCATGTCAGTCCTTAAAAACTTTCCTTGCAGGCTTCTTGATGCCTCTTGAATAGTTAAACAAAACTCTTTTTTATTTATTTAACTTTTATCTTTTCATATCCTCCAGTTACTGTACTAAAAGCTTTTGTGCATCTAGATAAGAATAAACTTTGATATTTTCTTTGCATCATTTCTATTCTGCATACTTAAATTATTTCCTGTTATTTTTACATTTAGTTCTACGTGCTATTCCAGGTTTAGTAGGGAGACACTTGGCATCAAGTTTTATTTTATGAATGGTACCATAATCTCATATTTGAGGTTTCTAGGGACAGCTAGACCCTGGGAGATGGGCAGAGAGCTTGCAAATGTTTTCCCTAAAATACAGTGGCATTTTTTCATGTCTTTCCTAACTGCCTGGCATTAACTTCCTCATGAGAAAGCTGATCCTGCTTGTCATACGTAGCATTTTTAGGAAGACACAGTCAAAATTTAAACTGGAAATTTGCTGAAATGGAATTGTGTGGCAGACCAGGAGTAAAGGGATAAATAAGAATCCTGAATAAATCTGTGTGAAAGGTGACCAAAAATAAGCAGCATAGGAAATCTGAGGAAAGTATGGAGTCAGTGTCAATATGGAAAAACTAACAACAGCTCATGTAAGGATTGAGAAAAGCTGGTGACAGTGTGAGTGTGGAGATGAGAATGAGGTGTGGGGGAGCTTGGCAAGTCACACTCTGGGCATTTTCTGAATAGTTTGGGGCAACCTCAGTCCTTGAATCAGCCACTGGAGAGGCAGGGGTTTGATGGCTGGGTGACACATGTGGACATAAGTGGACAGTGTAGAATGTGCCAAAAGTGTTTATATGCTAATCTGTGTGGTGATAGTGCCCCTAATATCTTTACATTTTGTGTTCTGTGTCATGACTTGTAGAGCCTCAAGTGGATGAGTTGGAGTTAGGATCATGCTCTATATTTGTTCCAAAGGTGAACATGGGGTGAATTGTAGAGTATGCTAAGTTGGAATAAACCCCCAAGAATCACAGAGTCCAACTCTTTAGTCCTGGTCATGCCCAAGTTTCACACCATTTGCCCAACAGTATTGTCCAAACTCTTCTTGAACTCCGTCAGACTTGGTGCTGTGACCACTTCCTGGGCAGTCTGTTCCAGTGCTCAACCATCCTCTGGGTGAAAAACTTTCCTGGTATCCAACATAAACCTCTCCTGACTCAGCTCTAGCTGTTCCCCCGGGTCCTGTCACTGGTCATGAGAGTGAAGAGATCAGCGTTGGCTCCTCCACTTCCCCTCACAAGGAATTTATAGACTGCAGTGAGGTCTCCTCAGGCTGAACAAATCAAATGACCTCAGCTACTCCCCACGTGGTTTCCCCTCAGGACCTTTCACAATCCTCATGGCCTCCTTTGAACTCTGTCTAAAACTTTGTCTCTTATTTTGTGGTGCCCGAGCCTGCCCACAGCGGGTCCTGTCACTGTGGCCCTGGGGCAGGGCTGGCCCTGCTGGCTGCCAGGACTCCACTGCCTGACTGAATCTCAGCTGGTGATGGACCAGGAGCCCAGTCCCTCCCCAGAGCTGCTCTCCAGCCTCTCACTCCCCTTGCACACAGGAGGGTGGTGCTGACCCAGGGGCAGAATCCAGCACTTGCCCTGTCCAAGCTCCTGTGGTTGGTGATTGCCCAGCTTGGTGCTGCTTTAGTGAGGGAGGGGTGCCACCGTTCTGACTGCACCCAGGAAAAGCTCTCTCTGCCACCTGATTAAAATTCATTCTCTTCTTCAGTAGTCCCTGTAAGCAACGTACACTTTTTTTTCCTTCTTTAAAGTTTTGTCAGTTGACAGCTCTAAAACTGAAGTATCTAAAGTGGCTCCTCAGGTCTAAGGTTGGCTCTGGTTCACTTCAGCTGGGGGTATGGCCAAGGTACATGTGTGTGCTTCTGCAGAAAGCAGCTGAGTAGATTAAGCATGTAAGTGTGTACTCAACACTTAACTGTCAAAGTTCAGTGCCAGAACTTTCCACAGGACTGATCCTTATCTCACAGTGAAAGTACAAATTGTCACTTAGTTTTGCTACTCACAGATATGGCTTTTTGTTGAAAACAAAACACTTTTTGAATGAAGACATTTTGATTTTTGCTATTGAAAGTATAAATGTGTCTTGCAGGTAAAGTAACAGTCAGGAAATTTTTATATATTCATTTATAAAGGCAAGGATTTTTGGGGGATATTTTTTTTTTTTAATTCAAAATTATTAGAGCTTATAGGTGGCTTAGCTTCTAAGAAGCACACCTGTAAGTATAACAAGTATAACTATACAGGGGAAATCTAAAGTTTCTTGAAATGTATTTATCTTATAAAAAGTTTCACAGATGAGGTCTGACAATTCTTCTATCCTAGGCAGTTTAGATTACTACTTGTAATTCTTAACTCAGTGGAAGCATCTGATATTTCTAGTTCTGTGAAACATTGTTTTGATACATTACACAAGCCATCCAGTTCAATACATCAGCTAGTTATTAATTTTTTTATATACAATATTTTCTTAGCATTTGTCATATTGTGTATGCATTAATTTTGCCCCTCTGGAGATAATGTAGCAAGAGCTATTCCAGATGTAACTACAGCCACAGAGAGAGGTGGTTGTATCATTGCAGTTCAATTTTCTGCTGTAGACAAGAACTACAACTATTTTACTTATATTGTCATTGAACACAGAAAGTGATCTTCCTCTGGTTTTGATAATTTATAAAAAATTTGTGTGAAACTTTTTGCTCACCAAAATTAATTTTTAAAGGGAACTCACCATATAGAAATATGAGCCTGACTTGAAAAACTAGAAGTTAACTATAACAGGACTGGAACGGGTACTTCTTCAAACTCACCAAGATCTTAGAGGTTAAATTTCAAATTTTCACTCAAAAAAGCTGAGTAATGTGTTACCTTAGGTGCCTAATATTGGGAAGAAGAATACCTTTTAGTAAAAAACAAACCCAGCTTTCTGTGTGTACTGGCAGATGCATATTTTCTACCATATGTACAATAGGTCTTTTTCTCTGCCTGTTTATTTAGAATGGTGGAGAGCATGAAGATATTGAATATATTCTGTTAAAATCTTGTATTTTAAAATTCATCACTTAAAAAAGTCCTCTAAAGAGAATCATAATAACCTTATGAATTAGTAGCTGTAATAACTACTATTCTAATTCTCAGAGGGTAAAATGAAAAAATGGAGCTCAGAATCTTATTATTAGCAGCATATTGTTATATCTGGGGAAAACAAATCTAAATAATTATACTTTTACACTTGAACTTCTCTTCATAGCTTGCTTCCTTCTCTCCAGCATAGTCTTATTCAGCTTTATTTTCTCTCTGTGTTAAGATTTAAGGAAGGAGTAGCTCTGATACACATTTACAATCCTCAGAATTTGGATAGAAATACCTTAACATTCTTTCTTGCTTAACACAAAGCCTAGTGCTCCTTGAGATCTGTTTTTTATCAGAGGTTGAGGTTCTTTGTGGCTTTATCAATAATCATATTTTCTAAGAATTTAAAAAAAGCTGAGTGTCATCTTTTGACTCTGTGAAGAGCTGATATTCCACCCCACCCTTCAACCTTCTGTGGGAGGCACTTGTCCCAGGATGGTTGATGGAGTAAAACATTCTTCTTTGAAAAGGAAATTATCACCATTTTTTAATATTTGGAGATACATAACACAAATTGATATAGAGATTGTATTCATCTGTAATTTCCCACTTAAGTACAAGTTTAATGAGAATCCCCAGAAGTTCAAACGACTTCCAGCTCTTTGATGTTCCAGATATTTGCCGTTATAAAATGACTCTGTAAAGTTAAAAGTTCTAAAAAATAAAATAGTTTATCTCCTTTTCTCATCCAGTGGAAATCATATTTAAAAGGCCATTTTCACTGCAGAGATGATCTCGTGTTCAGGGTCTTTTTTTTTCACCTGTCTCTTACTAGGGCAGTTGAAGAGTGTGAGAGCTTTGCTTAATTCTAGGACTTGTGCAGTCTTTGTCCTTGGAGATTTTCATACTGAACCTGGATAAATCCCTGAGTAACCTGGTCTGACTTCATAGCTTTGAGCAGCAGATTGAACAAGAGACTTCTGAGATTCTTCCAGCCTGACTTACCCAGTCTTAGGGTACTCAAATATACTGAATTACCCTGTTTTGCCAAAGCCAGTCAAAATCCTACTGGTGTAGGATTTTTAGTCCACTGATCTTGAAAAGGCAATAAAAAAAATATATTTTTTTAAAGTTTAATTTTCTGGCAGCTTTTAACATGCCTGAGGAAATGTACACTATTCGGATTAGAAAGGTTTCATGTTTAGTGGGTCTTTTTTTTTGGAGATGATAAATGTTTGATCATTCCCTAGCAGCTAATAGTATATTAGACATAATCATCACTGAAGTTTCAGAACTTCCTACAAGCATTAAAACTTTGTTATAAATAAGGTGGAAGGTGTGATCATGTGCTGTCAGCATCTTTGGAGCTCCTGCTGATTATGTAGTAAGTGAGGTAAACCTACAGATTCTATATATGCACTATTTCCTTATATAATTTTTATATAAAATCTGTAATGGTCCCAGTGACACATTTTACCACCTTAATAATAATTTGCTCCTTTCTTTTATGTTTCAAAGTGATGCAGTGTTGAAAAAGACTCTGCAGGTTGTGTTGTAAAGCTCTAAAGCCCATGCACCAATAAATTGAAAGGGTTTGCTTTGAAAGAAAAAATAATAACAGAAAAGTGATGTAGGGAGATGCTTTACTCCTTGGACTAGGGCAGCCTGGGTTTGTCAGTGTCTATCAGTGTTCCTGAAGCTGCATTTCTCTAGATCACATTCCCAGCTTCTCCAAAGACTCCGTAAGTAGACCTGCTGTATTTACCAAAATAAGCCTTTCACCTTAATGCAGGTGAAATTTTTCTCCTTTTTCTTTCAAGTAAGAACTGGTCTACAGAGTAGATTTCACTGTTCATTCCCACACCTGTTTCTGGTCTTGACTGTAATGTCTAAACCAAAATTATTTAATTTCTGAATTTGAGCATTTTAATAGAAGGCTACACATAACTGCAGTCTCCAAATAATATTTAGTAATCTTAAAAAAAAAAATTTTTAGAAGTTGTTTTTTCTTAAAACATGAAAAGTACAGGCCTGATTTGTCTTGGTGTTTGTACTACAAGTGAGTTTAGAAAGGAGTAGCCACACATTTCAAAACTTGTAGACAAAATTCTCCCATTTGAGTTGTAATTAATCAAGAATGAGGTACAGTTGCACATGGAAGATACAGTCTGGACAGCTATAAAGCATATTTCTGTGTAGCATAGGCACTTCCAATTGTTGGCAAGAGATCTCTGTTTCCTAAGGATTAACTGAGCCTGCAGCTTGATAGAGTGCTTGGTGTTGCTGCTTGCTGTTTGTACCTGATCAAGAAGAATCCTGCCTTTTCTTTGTTTGCCTCCTGTTCTTTTTACCCATGCATAATTCATAAGCAGAAAGTGTTTTTAATTAGACCAGCTGATACCAGTAAAAGAAAAGAGTAGGGTTTTGTTTTGTTTTTTTTAAAGGCTACACCAGCCCTTCTTAAGGATGAAGAAACTTGCTTATTTTAGGTCAGCTGATGTTGGGTAACAAGATGCCTTTTCCCTGAAGATCTTGCTTTATGCCCTTAAATATTCAAGCAACACCATCTCTTTGTTGCTTCCCTAGCAGGAACTCACCTACTTAAAATGGCTGTAAGACGTTTTTTCTCTTTAGCAATACATGAATTCTCAAAAGCATGATTCTCTTGGCTGCTTTGCTAAATTTAGCCCCTAGGAATATTGATAATATTGAAGAATATGGATTACTCTTGATTGCCAGTCTCCTTTTGGAAGTCCCTGTTCTCAAGAGACTTACAAGTGAGCAGCACATGGTGTTACAATTATAAATGTAAAAAGCTAAATTCAGTGAGACAGTTCTTTTATTACATTTAATTACTCTGCAATTATTCTTTGGGCAGAGGTAGGTTCTTTGTTTCACACTATTCCTAGTTGGTCAGGAATATCCCTGGGTTCTAAAGGAATGGAGGAAAAAAGATAATTCCAGTCACCTACACAAGCATGTTGGAGGTGTCATTTCTGTAGTACGTATTGCATTTGCTGGCAGTTTTAAACAGGGCTTTTCTAAAAATGCAATCAGGAATTTTCTGCTTGTATTAATTTAGAATTCCTGTGGTCACATAAAACTGGAGCAGTGGGAGCTTTAAATAGCAGGTGCACTCCTGCCAGCCATGTTTGGAGGGGTGCAGCCACCCCTTCCTGCCTGGAAAACACATCCTCCTTGCTCACAGGCTTTGCACACGCTGCCTGATGCTCTCCCACTGCCATTTTCTTTTCCCTGCATCATGGAATTCTTCAAGGATTATCCTTTGTCCCTAAGAGCAGTTACTGTGGGTGTTTCAGGCTGCAGTTTCACCATGAGGTTGTCTGTTCCTAGTAAGCTGAGTTAGTAATAGTGGTAATTAATCTGTGTTTTGCACAGTGGTTGAAGCTGCATTATTTCCTGCACAGCTCTGTCATCACTTCCACAGGTACCAAATCACAGTAATTCACTGAAATTCAAAGAAGGTTTTCTAAGTCATGGGGGTTTATTCCACAAAAGTGACTTACTAGGTATTGCACAGGTTGTTTTTAACCCATTGTGTTATATTTATTTGCCAAATTAATGACTTGTTCCAACAGAGTGTTGGTATTTGAGTAAGGTTTTCTCAAACATTTTTGTAAGATGGAATAATTTATTTGGTAAGTAAGTTTACTTACTTCAACTTATTTTGCAAGTAAGGAATAGGCATGAGACAATTTTTTCTGAGAAATACTTAGCAGCAGCAATTATCACAAGTATCTAACAAGCATAATTCATTATTGGTACGTGAAAGAGGAGTGTGGGGAATTTAAATTAGAATTGAATTTGACATAAAGTACCATATTATAAATCTTAAAAATTAATATTGCAGTTATTAGACATGAAGAGTATCAGGATGTTTTTCCTGATCTTTTTACCCCTTGCAGTCCTTGCACAGAAAGGACTGGAGCTCAGGAGTGAGGAGGTAATTAATTTTTCACTTTGTTATAGTCCGTGGCTCTTGGGTGCCAGTTCCTGTGGGCTGGACATTTGCAGGGCTGGGAATGGTCACCCAGCTGGTTCAGGTGCTGTGTTCTGCTCACCAGATGTTTTGTCCTAATTCTACTTCCAATCAGCCTAACAAATTACCTGCTAGTGAAAAATCATAAATTGCACTAATACATCCAAAAATCTATCCCCCTCAAAAAAACCCCAAAATATTCATTCACACAGGAACAGAAAAGTCTTCCTAAAACCACTTGATAGATAATCAGGCCATATAACTTTTACATAACAAAAACTTCTGTAAAGGTTTACTCTTATGTTCATGACAGCAGGAATATCTGCTGCTTCTCTGCCATGGAGTGTGTGTCATGCAGGCTGCAGAGCTGCATGCAGTGAGAGGTGCAGGGGTCCCAGGGCACAGCCTGTGCTGCTCTCTCCAGAGCAGGGAGCCAAGCCCAGTCTCCTGTTTCTAGAGCCAGGTGTTCCCACCTGCTGTACCTCTCCCCAGCTGCTCACATTCATGGCACTCTTGTAGAACTGCATCTTGCTAGCAGCAGAAAATTCACATGAAGTGTGTATTCCCAAACCAGAGCGGCCTAATGAAGGTGTATTGTGTGTACTAAAACAATAACTGTATTTTATTTGCACTGAAAATAAACTCTTGACGTGGGATTATGCCTGTTACAGCTTCTTTTTTTTTTTTTAAACTTTTTAAGGTTAAAAATACACTTTACTCCCAAATACAGAGTTGCTGTGTTAGCAGAAATATTAAAAAATCAAAATGTAAATTTGGCAGTACTGTTACCTTGCATCATTTTGCCAACAAATATATTTGTTTCCATTTCCTCCGTGGATTATTTCAGTAGCAATGACATGCTTTTTACCTGGTCTTTCTTTAACAGAACTTGTACCATCCTCTCTCATCTTTCTTTGGTCTATGCTTGAGAATATGTATGGAAATTTATCTGTGCAAGTGAAGAGGTGACTTTTTTTCTGCCTCCCCCACAGCATTGATTCACTTATCAATAATTTTATTATACAGAAGATTTCTAAAGTCCAACTTCCTAGAAGATAAATCCTGATTTTCACATTCCTCTGCTTAGCTACAGACATCACACGCAGCAAAAAACAAAATAAAACGGTAAAAATGATTTATTTGAAGAGCACAAATCAGTTGCACTCCAGGCCAGGAGAGCAGCCAGGACTCCTCCTCATTATTTTTGTGCTTAACCTACTTCTTTCATTCTGCCTGTTATTTTCCAAATGTATGCCATCTTCCCAAGAGCACTTGCTTTTTAGCTGTTTCCTTTCTCTGGAGCTTCATACATGGACCCAGCTCATTGTGGTTATGGGAACTGGTTTGTACATTTCCCAGCATGGAAAGATATTTTGGGTTTTCTTTCTTTTGGTATGTGTAAGATGAAAAATTTTAAAAGCTGCTAAAGAAAGCATTGAGAGAAATCTAAAGATTCCTCAGGAAAAAGCTTCTTTCTGAATCACATCATCCAAGCAAACACTTGTTCTCTTTTGACTTTAATTTTAAATTGATCATCTAGTTGGTGTTTTCTTTTGGTGGTTTGAGCCACATTTTATGCCCAGCTGCAGATGATTTGAAGTTTAGCAGGTATCTGGTGCTGTTTTTGTATAACAAATGCTCCAAAATACAGGCAAAAAAAAAAGCCCTATAGATAACTTGGTAATATTTTCAACTTGTATTTCCAGAACGGTGATAATTAAAATCTCTGGTATTAATATTCATTCTGTTGTGCTCATTGTGTATCAGAGAAGACTGAGTTAAAATTCTGCAGGCAACATTTTTGTTTCAGAAAAACTGAAGAATTTCTTTTTTCTCAGTGTTGCTGAAGAGATGGTCAAACTTCTTTTTTTGTTCTGTGTGCACTTACAAATAGATGGACATTATGTGTCTTGGATTCTTTTGTCCATGTAATTTGACTTTTTATGTATTCTCTAGAATTTTGGCTCTATGTATTGTATTGACTAGAATTTTTTGTAATTTTTTTTCATTTTTTTAAATCTCTAGGATAGATTTAGTTCAAAAAGTACTTCAGACTAACTTACTTTTCCTCTGAGTGTAAGTTTTTTGACTAACAAAGTTTCTGTTTATTGAAAACAGAAATTGGAAAATTTTCATTTTGGAATATTAGACATTGTATCTGGTGCTAACATGGAGAGTGTGCAATAACAGCCAGGAGCTGTTGGTGTAGCATTGGAATTGAATATTTTTCTGCTTCTGAGGAGTAATTTTCCTGTTCTGAACAACATTTTAACTGTGGAAATGCTCATTACTTCATGAGAACATTACACTGCAGTTACAGTCACAGTAGGCTTTTAGGATTCTTTCCTGCCAAATTCTGCATCATTTCTTGATCTTACTTTGGGATTTGTAATGTGCTGCTGGTGCTTGTCCCTGTGGATTCAAATACAAATTCAGTTATAAGCTGCCATCACAGAGAGGAACAGTGTTCATATCTTAGCTGATGTTTTTACTCCTTGGAGTCCAGCAGTGAAAAAATCTTAACTGGTAGTGATTTCCAGAAGCACAGGGCTGGAAGAAATATTGAGTGTATCCCTAGCCTGATGTGGTGGGATGTGTTTGATTCCTGGAGCCTCTGTTCTGGTCTTGAAAGAACAGTCTCTTGATACATTGTCAGAGAAAACCTGTGTCACACCTATTTTTTATTTTTTAGCAGTTTTTCCCTCTGCACTTTAAAAAATGCATGTCTCTTGTTTTGTTCACATCTGCGTGAGATGTTAGTAAATGAATCTGGATTCATTTCCAGAATTTTCCACAATTGCCAGCACTTTAGTTTGGAAACCCACTTACACTGGTTGTAGCCCCCTTTGCCTTTCTTCTCATGCCCATATCTGCTATTTTTACATTTTCTCCATACTTACCCCCCCTGGTTTTGATATCTCTGAGTTATTTAAATATTATTTGTATTTTTTTATCCCATTTCTTCCTGTTGACATCTCTCCCTTTCTTTGTTAGGTTTTATTGCACAAAGTCCCTGGTAAGTTTTGAACACCATATTTTTCCCTGTCTCTCTGTTCAGTTACATGTGAAGAGCTTTATTTTAGGTCCATTCACGTGCTTGTAGAATTTAAAATGATACATGAGGATGCACAGAATTCTAGAGAGCTTCGTAGATATTTGTACAGCCATACTGCAAAATGGTTGTTTAATAAGGGACCTCTTTTTAGAATTGAAACAAATAAAAATTACTTGCATTTTTCTAATTAATTAGGAACTGCAGTGTTATTTTTAAATCTGAAAAAGATTTTCTTAAATTTCAGAATTATTAGGTGACAAGAAAGAGAGGACTGGGAGTGTGGTGGCAATATAGGAAAGTCAGGAAAATAAGAGGAAATAAGAGCACTGATGGTGCAGAAATTTGAAGCAAGACTGGAATGTTCCTTGTTTGTCTCTTGCCTGACCTCATCTCTGCTTCTTAAAATTTCAAACGAAGGGGTTGTCTCTCTTAGGTTTCTGTAACATTATTCAAATCATTGTTTCTTGCATTTCAATTACACTTTTTCACTGAGATTGTTATTTTTTAAATTTTGTTGTGTTATTTCTCATTATCCCCAAGATCACAGCTAAATTAGACATGACTTCACAATACTAGGTGTGATAATTACATGCCAGATTTTTTTCTATTTCAGGTCATGGTATTCTGTTCATTGGGTGGATTTCTGTCCCCATAATTTTTCAGCCCTTTTGTATTTCAGTTGCTTGAAAATTGGCCCTTTCTGCTTGAGATGAGAATTCTGTCTGCTCAGAAGGAACAGTGCTCTGTAAGTCAGTGCTCTGCTTTCTGCCAGCAGTTTGTTTGAGCAGACCTGCTGCTCCCCAGTTTGCTCAGCCTTGGTGGCATTGCAGAATGCAAAGAGCAAATTGAATGGCCTCTACTTTCATATCCCTTCTTGGATCTTTTACACTTGCTAATTGGATTATTGACTGACACAGATCTTTTCCTGCAGTCTAAATAAATTTTGATAATCTTTCTGTCGGTCCCCTCGCCTCACCCTGGGCCTGCTGCTGCTCATGTACTACTGGGAGTATTGTCAGACATGCAGTTTTTGCCCTATAACCAATGAAAAGAGTTTTCCCAGCTTCTGTATACCTAAACTCGTTATTTCTTTGCTTGACATTATAGTAGGCTCATAATTATGAGATGTTTAGTAATGGTGAACTGACTGTCAGAAATAGCTTACGTGTATTTTTTGGCTGGCAAGAAGAAAAATAACTTTCCTGGAAAAGTTCTGTGCCTTAAAGTGAGCTCTTGGCTGGACAAGTGTTCATCTGGATCTGGCCAGATGATCACAGCTGTTTTAAAAGTAATTTACTTGACTGACCATTGATAGTGCTTCTCTCAAAGGGGTGTTAAAGAGGCAGGAAGCTGCCCTGTCTTCTTAACCATGAGAACACATTGAAAGCTATTTTTCCAGTTAAAGAATATTCAAGTTGACTGAAAGATCTTGGTAGTCCTTCTGTGTTGGGTATTTTTATTAAAAGATTCTGGGTTCACTTGGCAGTAAGGGTGTATCAAGTTATATAAAAGTAAAAGACTTCTTATAACTTCTTTTACTAAGACCCACAAATACTTTTCTTAGTTTTTTGCAGCTTGCTGGGAGAATTCTCTGGTCATGTGGCCATGCAGGGATTTGAAACTTCACTTAACCTCTAAACTCAATATTTGGGCTGTTCTTTTCTCTTGCAACAGCCATCATCACCAACAGAACTCAAATGAGCATCCAGCAGGATGTTAAAGGAAATAATTACTGAAAATTGTTACTACTGGTTACTCTTAGCTTTTTTGGAAGTCTTTGTTCTCTTCCCAGAGCTGGGAGCTAAGTATTCTGATTTTACCACTTAGAACCTTGACCAAAATTTTGGTCAAAGCAGAGAGCTAGATCAGTGTCTGCCCTGATTTCCTTGCTTTCCCCTCTGTTAACTAAATTGCCAGACTGAATTTTAGGATGCACCAAAGCTTCTTTATTAGCTTCAAGTTCATTTCAGAATAAGTCTGAATTGATCCTGAGGTTTTGATATCCCTTCTTTGCATTACTTACTGTAGTTCCAGTAAAACTATCAAACTTTGCACAAGGGGGTCCCACAGGTATAACAGGCAAAAGTTTGACAAAAGCGTGCTGGTGGAAAGGCTGGGGATTTTGACTCCCTGTTGGCAGGAATTAACTCACCAAGTCACCATTTTCAGGAATTAGTGACCAGAACTGGTTTCTTAGAAACCCCACTGAAGCTACTGTAGGTTCAGTTCATCTGAAAATCCCATCAGTTCCAGGAAGCTTGGCTTCAGGGCACCAGTTTTTAACTCATGCCTCACTTCATTCTTGATTCATAAAATACAAGTGTGTGTTCCGACTGTTCAGTAGTTACTTTGACAAGCTGTCACTGTGAGGCTTCAAAGTGTTTGATATTCTAATCAAATTCATTTTTTTCTGTTTTGGCTTTTTCTAAGTTGATGGTACAGGCTATAGGAGACTCCAATGCACTTGTTTGGTTCATGGTTGGAGGACTTGACTGGGAACGTTTTCATGCGAAAAATTTTTTGGTCTATTTTTACATAATAATATGCTGCCCAGCAATTTGACTGTACCCAGATAAAAAAACCACAAAGCTATGGGAACTGCAGACTCATGACTGACAAAATAATTGGATTTCTCACCTGTTGAGTTCATGCTTTTTCTGGCCTCAAAGGACCACGTGTTGTTCCGCTCTTGGGCACAGCTGTGCTGAGGTTTTTTTCTGTTCTGTTTCCCCCGTTCTGTGCCATGCTGTGTTAGATGAGCTCAGTCCTGTCTGAAACACTCAACACTCCTTAGAGGCAGTGCAGGCTTTGTCAGATCCAGTGAGTAGTGCCAGGTACTTTAAAGAAGGTGCCAGAAAACAAGCAGGAAAAAACTATGGGACACTCTTACTGAGGGACTGGGGGTTTGGCTCCTGTCAGATGTTGTTGTCGTAAAGCATGAGAGATTTTCTTACAATTGCTGTTCATTTTTAATGTTTCTTGTACAAAATTTTTCTTATCGTTAAATGTAAATGCCCTTGTAAATAAATATTTTCTGTCAATGAAAAGCAAGTGTGTTGCTGCTTTCAAAGTAGGCTGGCTAATTGTTTAACAGAAAAGAACATCTAGTCCCAGCTACTTTACAGGTAATGTAACCAGCAAAAGAAAGAAAAAAATTTCCACCTTTTGCAGTTAAAAAAAATTCCCTTGTAGTTCTCTGATAAGTACATGCAAAGAAATCATAAATAATATGCAGTGAGAATTTTAGTAGATAACTGTGCCCGAGTGCAAAGTAGAATCCAGTCTGTGTTTCATAAATAATTTAACTGTGAGGAAAATCTGTCTTGGTCCTTGAATTCAGCTGCATTACTGCTAAGCACTCACATTTCTATTTGGAATAAGAAGGTGTTGGAAGTTTTAATGTGGTGTATCTTCTCTTTTGACACTTTCTGCCCTTTTTTCCCAGTCATTTCTCCTGAGATAGCTCTGAGCTTTCTAATGCCTTTTTTTTTGAAGATCAGTAGTGATTTTTTAAATAGAAATAATGACTGCTGTATTGCAGTAAAGCATTGTACTGAATCTAAAGTGTAATCACATAGGTGATGTCTGTGACAGAGCTGCTCTTAATGATATAAACAGGGGATTAAATGCATAAAATTGGTGCCAAGTTAAAATATATGGATGCTGATTAAGCAAAATTAGTGACATTTTAGTAATATTTTTACAAACTAAAATAACTTAGTGTTGATAATTATCTGTGGTCAACTAGATATGACTTAACTGTGTCTTATGATTAGAAATTGTGTAACATGCATATTTAATTGATGGATTTTTGTTGTTCTCACAAAGAGAACATTAAACAGCTCTTGACATGTTAAGATGCTGGTCTCAGTCAGATTTGTTCTGTCCTGATATGTTTTACAGCATAAATAATCTGATTAGGTACAGGTAGTGATAAAGCTCAAAAATAAGTTCAGGAATTAGAAAAGAGAAAATACAACTAAAAGGAAAGGTATCTTTAGAATGTTTTTAAACTAGCATGAACATACTCAGTGATTTAAAAAACATGGACCTGACCCCACAGATCTAAAACTAGCAAGCATCTTCAGCTGTGCCATTTTTGGTTCTATTCAAAACAATTCGTTTCAGCTTTGGGAGTTGCTCATCTTCAGTGAATTGAAGAATTTAAACAGTCCCTCTGAGTTTAACCTGAAAACTTAACCCTTCATGACAGTTCCTAGGCACACTGGAACTCAGCTGCTTTTCTTCCCCTTGCTGTATAAGCAAGTCCTTACAAAAAGAGAATTTCTACAAGTGTAAGGAATTCAGATTGCTACTTGCTATTACTGGTAATTGCATGTACTATAACAACTTTTATTCATTATTCTGTACATTGCATTTACCATTACCAAACTGTGCAAACACACAGTTAACAGTAAATTTAAAATTTTTTCGCCAGTTCATTGGGTTTTGTAGAATTCAAACTGTTCACTGATTGGTATAAGTTTGAGATGAGCATATAGAAATTCTGAACTCATTTATGGAAACACTAATTACCTGTTCTGGGTAATCTTGGGGAGGGTAATTTGTTTACCCACACCTGTTTCATTAGTGTTTAGTAGTTATTATTGTTTCTTAACCTCCTGATTTCACAGATGATAAACTGTCCTGTTACAAGAGCTTTTGTGTGGGAAGAAATTACAATTATGTAAGTGTAAAAAAAGAAAATAATTTGTAAATTTTTAAACAAAGATGAATTATGTCCCTTTCTGTTGCTGAAGACTGGAGTAGTAAGGCTCTAGAAGACATCCCCTGCAGGTAGATTAAAATCAGCAGTCTCTCTGCTGTCACTCTAGATAACAAGTTTAATAAACTAAAAGAGAACTAGACTGAGCAAACCAAGGGCAGTAAAACTTGCATTTGTGGTACAGAAGTCTGAAAGTAAGGTGGGAGGCATTATTCTAAATCCAGTGAAGACTGAAAGGAGCTTTCCCCTGAATTCATTAAGCACCAACCTCCCACATTATGCTAAAAAGCACAAGCTGGATGTGTGTCTGTAGGAGGAGAGTTTCTGTGGTGTTCATTCTTGGAGTGGGGAAGAGGAGGTGCAAGAACTCCTAGGACACCTTTTGGATGAGGACAGTTCACAGAACTTCATAGGGCAAAGAACACTAAATTACTGGAGTTAAATATGAACCTACCCTTCCTGCTGACCTGATCAGTGGCACCAAAACAGTACCCAGGCTCTCTTAGGTGTGAGGTATTCAGTCCTGAGTGAGCTGTACATGGCAGCAGGGAATTCCTGGGGAGTGGCTAACTGCCAGGTGACATTTCAACAGCCTTTCATACAAATGGAACAGGCAGAATAATCCAATGTGCCTCATAGGCTGGAAGCAAAGAGTAAATTCTAATGGAATTATGTAGAAAACAGAATTCCTTTCTGCTAGCATCATTTCTATTATCTTTGACTTGCAGCTCTCTTATCTGTCCCCTCCTCCTTGCCCTCTCTTTTTTGGGGGTGGAAAACCTTAGCTTGGTTGTTGTAAGAGCTGATGCTTCTTTGCAGATCCCTTGGAAATAATCCTGTGCAAAGGCCCTGCTCTTTGAGAGGTGTGGTGCAGTTTTGGGGACACAGAGTACAGGAAGGTGAATATCAGTGTGTGGTGACAAAAAGGCTGGGTGGGGGATGCACAACTCTGTTTACTCCCCATTTAGAACAGCATAAAAAATCCAAACAGAATACTAAATGAGAAACAGTATCATTGCAGTTAAATGATTGTGAACTCTTTAAAATATAAATGGTTATAAATACCCATTTTCTTTGGAATGTGGGTGTTAGAATGTGAAGATGCTTTAAGACTGGCATCTTAGTATGTGTGTATGCATGCACATAATTGCTGAGAAGGATCTAGAAATTTTCCAATATCATCTATAAAATTCTCTTTGAATTTATGTGCATTCAGAATGGGGCACATCCCGTGGGGAGAGAATATAAAACAGAAAAGTTAAGCTACAACAATAAACTGATAAAACTATAATTGCTATACACAGTTGCATTATAAAATATATGGATATTTTATAGACTGTAATATACAGACAGTGATTCAAACTAACTTTTTTACACTGTAAGCTATGTTCAGAAAGTCATAAATGCAGAAATTAGTGTGAGAGGAAAAGAAGGGGGAAAAAATTCGTGTCCTTAATTTATGTGTACTTTTCAGATTTCTGACATTTGATTTGATCAAATACCATTACACATAATCTTATAGCTTGTTATGTCTTTCACTAGCCACAATTTCTGTTCAGTGTCTTTTAAAGAACAGCCCTTGAAAGAAATTGGCTAGAAGTACTAACAATCAGTATTCTAATTAAGGGGATTGTGACTAAGGGCACTCAAAACTTTTATTATGCATGTGAAAGGTACTAGTTAGGGATACTTTTGTATCTGAGCTTCTTAAGCTGCTACATGTCTTTGTTTTTCTGCAAAATTTTTAAATGGTTGGAAAAAGTTGTAATAAGTAAAACCAGCAAGTGTTAGTATATAGGTCTATGCTCAGGCATTCACTCATGATTTTAAATGAGTTTCTCAAAAATCTCTGCCTTCAGTTTTTCGTTTTGGTTGGTTTATGGGCCTTCCATTGCTACAACTCCTACACAGTTGACACATTTCAATTCATTTTCCATAAAGCATCCCTGTAAGACAGGGAGCTGATAATCAGGTCCATGCAAAGGAGCAGGAATTGTTCAGAGAGGAATTCTCACCCTGGAGCTCTGAGCAGAGAGGCAGATATGTGTGTGTGACTGTTGAAATTACTGAGCAAAAGCTGTTGGCAGCAGACAGGGAATGTAAACTGCAGAGATTTGCATGAATTAAGGTTTTCTGAGCTTGGTGTTTGGGGACAAGGGGGTTTTGCACCAGAGGAGAGGCTGGTTCCCAACACTAAGACCTGAAAACAACTGTGAAATAAAATCGTGAGGTGGCTTTGTCTCTGGAATGTCATTTTAAATGTATTTTCTGCATCATGTGTCTCATTACAGATAATAGTGTGCTCATCTCTCAGCAGAAAGAAGGAAAAGCAATATACAACGTCAATTGCTTCAGTTTTAAAAGATTAAGAAAGGTCTGATTAGATGATGCTATTCAGTTATTTTCGTTATTTAAATGTTCTGAGTTAGTTGGTCCCTTGTGAACAGTTTATTTAAAGCATAGTTGTAGGGAAAAATGTATTTTCTCTTGAGAAAGCTCCATTGCATTAGGAACCTAAAGCTAAGTGTGTGATGATCCCATTTCTGCAGAGCTGTGGGGGAGATGGCTCTGTTGAGGGCAGGATACATCCCTGTTTAGATTACAGAGGAGGCTCCCAGTTTTCCCCTGTGCTGCCATAATCCAGAGTGCACTGGTTGGAAGAATGCTCTGCAGGAAATGCCAGTTGCCTGTTTAATTGTACAAAGATTATAATGATTATATTTTTAAATATTATAAGTTTCTTCTGATCCCATGAACAGTATTAATGTGCTGATAGGCAAAATCCTTTTGATAAGTACCAATGGTTTATCTGCTCTGGTTACAAGTTCTGGGTGTCCTGGTGTCTTCTCCTGCCTCAGCTTTGTGCTCTGGGCCAATCTCAGAAGCCTGTCAGCCCAGTGCTGTCACTGCCTCTCCCTTTTGAAGACTTGGAAAGGGTGGATTCTTCATGCTCTGTATAAGATTGCCCATTCTAAGCCTTATTTTTCTCAGGGTACATATTTGTGTTTGGGCTGGCTTAACTCAAGAAGAGCCTAAACCAGGGTCTTGCACAGGATGAGCTGTCACACGGAGATGGCCTTTCACCAGCATCACTTGTTTTCTGGATTCAATCTTTTCCATCAAGCATAATTAGCCCTGTGTCTCCTTGTGCTTTTCCATTGCTAATTGTCTTCATTTCTGGAGCAGCAGTGCCAATGTCACTCCAGTCCATGTGGGTGGTGGTTTTTTATGCTTTTGCTGGGCTTTTTTTATTTCATATCCATGATGGTACTCAAGCATTCTAATCTGAACACATTTTCATACAGTTCAATCAAGTTTTACCTTAAATGCAGTGTTTTTCTATAAAGGCCTTGAATTAAAATCTCTCTTTCCCTGGGGACTGCACGATAGCAACTACCTACAGAATGTCCTTAGCTGGAAACCTGCAAGCATGGATTCCCCTCCCTTGTGGAGGAGGAGCACTTTCTCCCTTACTCCTGGCTGAATTGCTGCTTCCAAATAAACTCTGGGAAGCAAGATTTGTTCAACATTCAGTTTCATGTTTTAGTCAAGGGGTTTAGTCATAGCAAATGCAGACAGGCAGTGCCTGTCACTTTTTTCTGCATTAGAAAAGCCAGAGAGAAAGGAAACTGCATCTCAGAGTGCCTCTCTCTGCTGTTAGCTCAGACCACCAGAGCACATTTGATGATCTTGGCAACTTGAGAAGATCTTGCTCTTCCCTGAACCCCCACATATTCCAAAGACATTTCTGCCAGTTGTGCCTGGGGAGGGGTTGAGTTCCTTCATCTATATTGTCAGTCATTATAGTTGTTCCCATTGCCAAGGCTGGATTCATTTCTAGAGATCTTCATTTCTAGAGGTCTTCATTCAATACTTGTTTCCATGTTAACCACTTACAGAGGTTTAGAGAAGTGGCTCTTTTATGGCTCTGTTGTTGTCCCCTCATCCCAACATTCTTGATACTTATTTTTGCATAGTTTCTCTTTTTTTATTCATTTTTGTTCATTTTTTGTTCGTTTTTGTTCAGAGTTCTTCATTTCAAGATGTCAAGAACCTTGTCTGTCCCTTCCTCATGAGAGGAGGAAAGTTGCACTCACTTGAGACTGTGCTCTATGTGTTATCAATTTGCTTCTATTTTAAGATACAAGTATATTCCTTATTCTGATGCCAAAAGATTTTTGCTTTTTATATATTTTCCGTATATTCATAGCTCTGTAGACTCTTATTGTATAGTTATATAGCTTCTCAGCTAGCATCCAGTACTTTTCCAGTGCTTTGTTGGGCAGATTCCTGGAATCCCATTCTGATCTCACTTCAGTGAACCAAGGCCATCCTTCTACTTCCCCATGTGTGTAGCCATAAACAAAGTGGGGCTAGGAGAAAGGGTCGGGAGGGCTTCAGTAGGAGGCCAAACCAGTTAATTACTTCATTAACCGTACTTTTAATTGGGGATTCTGAATTTGCTAAACTTGTAAAAGTGTCATAGCCCTAAATCATGTGTGCATTCTGCTGTGCATTTTGCCATAAGTGCACCTGAAGGATCCTTCAATAAACAGTAGCTGCTTTCATCCTTTTAATCTTTGGCTTGTGATTTCAGGGCTCAGAAAGGCATCAATTCTAATTTGATTTTTTGTGGCCTCAGGAAAATTTCAACTGATACTTATTTTTAATGTCTTGTCAAAGTGAGATCTGTGTTAAGACAGCTTGTGCTGCTTTAACTTACATGTTCCACTGTGTGGCAAAGCAGTCTGTGTGGGAGCTGTCTGACTTGCTGGGAATCCTTAGTCTTTCCTGGAGCACACTCCCAAACTTCCACGCCATTTATGACTTCTGTGCCTTCATGTTGCAGGCAGAACCTCCCTTCTCAAGTTGCTTTTTTCTTCAATTACTGTTTGCTGTCTCATTTTCTGCGATGGACTGTTACTGTTGGCTCTCCCTTGAGGTGGGCTGGTGGGGAGAGAGATTGGAGAAAGAAATTACTGTTTATTTCTTCACTGAATTCTCATACTCAGCCTCAGAAACCTCATTTTGTCATGCAGCAGGAACAGATTTTTTGGGGTTTTTTTATGGTTTTTATCTCATCTGAACAGCACTGAATCTCTCTCAGGATCAGTCAATTTAAAAGGAAATCGTATCACAAGGGTTTTTCTTTGCTAACACTTTAGCATTGGGAAAACCTAAATCCTTGTGAACTGGTAAGAGTTCATCTCATAAGGTTTCTTTTCATCATATACTAATTTAGTTTTCAGATCCATTATTTAATTTCTTTGCTTATTTTCTGACAGGACAGCAAAAGGATTGAACTGTTAGGATAGGAACAAATAGGTATTTTCTTTATATTTCTGCAATTTTTCACTGAAGGGTCACAAAATTATTTTACCTCACCACCTCCATGTTAATGCTTCATCATATTTAAAATACTGTGAAGTTGTATAATGCCAAAGCCTAAAGGAAAGTACCAATTTAAACAGAAACTTCTTAGATAATTTTTCCAGTGAGCTTGATTTGAGGGCATAATCTGAGGAGAAAATGCTCCTATTAATTAGTGGGAGGGAAGGCAAGCTAAATAACTTGGAAGAGATTTTATTTAGTTTATGTTTCATAACCTGTGCTCTGTGATGTTTTTCATTCAGTTTTACATTAGTTATAAGGTGTGCAGTAATTTTTTCAGTGTCTGTGAAATCTCAGAATGGACGATTTTTATCTTCTTAACAGGCCATGGAGCAGATGTGAAATGTGTTGACTGGCACCCAACTAAGGGATTAGTTGTTTCAGGAAGTAAAGATAGCCAACAGCCCATCAAGTTCTGGGATCCAAAGACTGGCCAGAGCCTTGCCACACTGTAAGTTCTTACCCATAGACTTTTGATTTGCTCAAATATAAGCTAACTTCATAAAATAACTTCTTAATTCCTTTCTTAGCTCATTTCCTCACTTTTCAGCCATACACAGTTCCTTCAAACCTGAAGCTAGTGCTTTAGCTGTGCCAGAAAATCCAGAGGTCACATGAAGTCTTTAATATAAAGAAAATTGATACTTTAATACTCATTATTTAAATTTGCTTTGTTCTTCTTCACAGACAATCTAGTCATACAATTCTCATTCAGACTGAGATAGGGAAAAACAAATGAAATGTTTCATGTGGCTGATGAAAACTTTATCATGCTGCAGTAGAAATGTGCACAGTGACTGGATACTGTCTCAGTGAGTGCTACCAGTTGCTTTGCAGTACAAAAGACCAGGATCAAAGCATAGTGCCCTTGCACAGAAAGCCCCAGTGTTCTGCTTTAGTAGCCTGAACTGCCTTGTTATTGACCTGACTGTTTGTGACTGGCAAATGACACGTTTTTATCTGTGTCTGAGAAATCAGTTTCAGGACAAACAGTCTGTTTCTCTCTGCTTGCAGGCATGCTCACAAAAACACAGTGATGGAGGTGAAACTGAACCTCAATGGCAACTGGCTGCTGACAGCTTCTCGTGACCATCTCTGCAAGCTCTTCGACATCCGGAACCTGAAAGAGGAACTTCAGGTCTTCAGGGGTCATAAGAAAGAGGCCACAGGTCAGAACATTTTTTATTATGTAGATGGTTATTACTAGGCTGAGATTAAAAAGTAAAATGACTTCCATTCATTAGAAATGCTAATATTACACCTTGTGATGGTGCTTACTGTGTTTCAGCTGTGGCCTGGCATCCTGTTCATGAAGGGCTGTTTGCCAGTGGAGGGTCTGATGGGTCCTTGTTGTTCTGGCATGTTGGGTATGTGGCATTCTCATCAGCACGTTGGAAAGATGTTGGTTAGCTGTGCAAGCTGTTAGACAAACCACAGAATATCTCTTTACCCCTTTGGGTCCATATTTAACCTGCTTACTTATGAGAATAGTTTTCCTGTGTACCTGAAGAATTTGTTAATATGCTTCATTTATGAGGAAGTTTTCCTGTAGAAATGTGCTTTAAAGGATACAATTGCTTGCACAAATCCAGTTATGTGTTGAGATGGTGATGAATGGTTGAAACTCCTAATTTCTTAAGGCTTATTCTGAGGTGCTGTAATTATTTTGGTTTTACATGTACAATTAAAAATCCCTACAATATGGAACTGCCTATTAAAGCCACAGGAAACAATCAGTTCACTCAGCAGAAAAATGACAGAGACTTAAATTTGTCAACATATGGGATAGAGGATGAACAACAACTGAATAGCAGAAGTTTTCTATTGTAGCTACAGGAGATATTCATCTGTGTATGATAAATTTTTATTTTATTTTGTGCATCAGGGTTGAGAAGGAGGTTGGTGGAATGGAAATGGCCCATGAAGGAATGATCTGGAGTCTGGCATGGCATCCCCTTGGACACATTCTGTGTTCGGGCTCAAATGATCACACCAGGTAATTGCAAGTATTTAAAGAGAAGGTCTAAGGGAATGTATTTACTTTTAGAAACTAGAACAGTGTTTGGCATCATTGAATAAATGGATTGGGATGGTTCTGTTACACAACCAGTGGAAAAAAGCAGAGAAACAACTTTATTAATAGGAAGCACTAGGTGGCACTGACAATTTGTATTACGAGGTAAAATCAGACCTCTTGTAACAAATATTACAATTTTAGTTGGTGGGAGCTTTTAGAGCCAATGAAGAAATGTTTAAAAAAAGAATTCTTGCCATTTCTTGCTGAAGAAATACTCCAATCTCCACAGCAATTTTTCCTGCAGATCATCTGCTGGTCATGTATTTTCACACTGCGGACACGTTCAGGGGCTGTAGTTTGTGTTTTTAGGTTGGACATGCTATAAACATAGTGCCTTTTATAAATGCAGTAACTTTTTGTAGGGACATGTGTATATTTAGTGTATACGAAGAATATACATGAGCAAGAAGGTTTGGGAATGGACTGGAAGGTTTTGTTTTCAGGATCTGATGTTGATGCCTTGTATTTACATCCATTACACTTAGGAGTGTCTTTCTAACTATGTAATGCATTACAATACTTGTTGGGTTTTTTATTTTTGGCTTGAAACTCATACCCTGTCTTCAGATCTAGAGCTGAACTTGATTTAGTAAGAGTTGAATCCTTGTATAATCAAAATACTATACTAAAAATCAAAGAACTAATAAGATTAAAAGCTGTTGATGCTCCTGACCCTTTAATGAGATCATATAACTTCCTTTTTTTGACAGCAAGTTTTGGACTAGAAATCGGCCTGGAGATAAAATGCGGGATCGTTACAACTTGAACCTGCTGCCTGGGATGTCAGAGGATGGTGTGGAATATGGTAAGGCATTTTTCCTCTATGGAAGGAAGAGGATTGGGGTCAGGATTAGGCCTAGGTCAGTAGGTGACACTTCTGGGTAAGGTGAGGAAGCAGAATTAAAGCATTGGGGACCACTTGGGCAAAAACACCTTTTTCTAAGGGTGATTTTACTGCCTGTGTTATCAGTGCTCATCATTCCAACAATGGATTTTCTTGTTTCCACAGCTCCAGGAGGTAAGACCTGCTCTGTCAGTCACAGGAAGGAGGTTTGGCTCTCCCTCTGGCTGTATCTCCAGTTTACTTTTCTTCCTGAAAACTTCATCTTTCTTCAAGGCTTCCCACAGTCCTGAACTGCAACAAGAAAAGCCATAAGAATTCTACTAAAACCTTTAAACTTTACTCCACTTATAAAGATTTATCTCAATAATTTTAAGTTGCTCAGGATTGCTCAGCTCCATGGTGTGCCTCAGCCACCTGTAGTTCCATCTGTTTCTTCAGATTTTTGATTATTTGCTTTTGGGGGTGGGGGGACTTAAAATGCAAGTTAAATTTTAAATTATATAGATTTGTTATAACAAAAATGGGACTGATTATGGGTTATTATTTCTTTTTCTGAGCTTCTACCCTAAATGTAACCTTCCTGAAAGGACATAGTTTCTGACCTTTTGGGGTGTATTTTTGAATCTGAATTTGCAGTTCTTTTAATATCCTGTAATTCATGTACGAAATTAAATTGTGACCTACCAGTTGTAAAATATCTGTTTTCTATTGGAATATAATACTAATGGTAAAAGTATGTGAGAATCCAAAGGGATAAAATAGTAATGTAAAGAAAAATTTTCCAAGTATAAATACTGGGGTTTTTTCTCTAGATGATCTGGAGCCCAACAGCCTGGCAGTTATTCCTGGGATGGGGATACCTGAACAGTTGAAAATAGCCATGGAGCAGGAGCAGATGGGTAAGTAATAGCTCTGAGGAAGCATTCTCGTGGGCAATCCAGATACTGTAGGACTTCTTTTTCATTCTTTTCATATTCTTTGGGAGCATAGATACTCTTTTCTAAAGTTCTGTGTTTTGTATATTTGCCATGTAAAGAAGGATGAGCTAAAAACCTCTGTGAAAAAAATAAAGGATTTTTCTGTAAGCCTGCATTGCTCTGACTGTTTGTTTCCCTGGTGCCAAAGGGAAAGATGAATCCAATGACATCGAAATGACAATCCCAGGACTGGATTGGGGAATGGAGGAAGTAATGCAAAAGGACCAAAAGAAAGTGCCACAGAAAAAAGTTCCCTATGCAAAACCAATACCAGCACAGTTTCAGCAGGTAAGTACCTGATACACAGTGAACAGAACAACCTGTTCTTTTCCCAGCCTCAGAAAGTGTGTGTGTTTTGAAATGTTTTGGGTTTTTGGTATCAGCTCTCCTTTATAAACATCCAGTGCAATTTACCACATTAGCTAGTTTAATTACTATTTAAACATAAAATATTTTATTAAATACCTCCTATCTTGTGTCTGTACCTGTGAGAAACTTATAAGATATAGAAGTTTTATTCAACATTGTTTTTATTTTCAAGTATTCATACTACAAAATGTTTCAGCATATCCTTTTTCATTGCAGCAGTGTGTTGCACACATGTTGTCCTGCAGAATTAATCTGGTGTTTCCTAATCTTTATAGGCATGGATGCAAAATAAAGTTCCTTTGCCTCCCCCACCTGAGCCATTGAATGATAGAAAGGAAGATATTAAACTGGAGGAGAAAAAGAAATCACAGGCAGAGATTGAGCAGGAAATGGCAGCACTTCAGTACACAAACCCACAACTCCTGGAGGTATGTGTGGAAACACAGGGTTTAACAAGTTTGCTTTAGTCCTTTCTGTGACAGATTTGGACTTCAGCACTAAAATGAGCAGCTTCCTGCAGCAGTTTTACCTGTTTGGCTGTTTTCACCTTTTTACAAGAAGACTTGTAAAATTGAACAGGATATTGCATTTAACGTGTGATGATGTGAAACCCTCAGTGAGGCCCCCACACCTCAGTTTACCAGTAGGTCTCTTCAGTTAGTAAATTTCTCTTTAGTTTGCTATTTCTGATAATTACAAGAAAAGCATTCTTAAATTCCTGTGAAATGGGATGACTGCTTCTGATCTTTAGTTGTAACATACTCCTGTGCTTTTTGATTTGCCTAGCTGATTTTCTGTGTCTTTTTTTTTTTTCGGACAGCAACTGAAGATTGAGAGACTTGCACAGAAGCAAGCTGAGCAGGTGCAGCCACCACCTCCAGGAGGATCTCTCCATGGACCTCAGCCTTTCCCAGGGCAAGGCCCAATGTCACAGATGCCTCAGGGGTTTCAGCAGCCCCTTCCACCTCAGCAGATGCCAATGAATATGCCTCAGATGGGACCTCCTGGTCCGCAAGGACAGTTCAGACCTCCAGGACCCCAAGGACAAATGGGACCTCAAGGTCCATTACACCAAGGAGCTGGAGGTCCACAAGGGTTCATGGGACCACAAGGACCTCCAGGCCCCCAAGGGCCTCCCCAAGGAATGCCACGGCCTCAGGATTTACATGGACATCAAGGAATGCAGAGACATCCGGGCCCTCATGGGCCGATGGGGCCGCCAGGCCCGCAGGGTAACGCTGGCCCACAGGGGCACTTGGGGCCGCAGGGCCTGCCTGGCTCTCAGACTCATTTAGGACCACAGGGCCCACCTGGCCCACAGGGTCACTTGGGTCCTCAGGGTCCCCCTGGAGGTCAAGGAATGCAGGGGCCACCTGGTCCACGAGGAATGCAAGGACCTCTTCCTCACGGCATGCAAGGAGCTCCGGGATCTCAAGGGATGCAGGGCCCTATATCTCAAGGGCCTTTGATGGGACTTAATCCAAGAGGGATGCAGGGTCCACCAGGACCCAGAGATAACCAGGGACCTAATCCACAAGGGATGATGATGGGTCATCCACAAGAAATGAGAGGTCCTCATATGCAAAGTGGTTTACTAGGACATGGTCCCCAGGAGATGCGGGGCCTTCAAGGACCCCCCCCTCAAGGTTCAATGCTGGGACCGCCACAAGAAATGCGTGGGCCACCTGGTCCCCAGGGCCAGCAGGGACCTCCACAGGGCTCTTTGGTGGGGCCTCAAGGAAACATGCAAGGACCTCAGGGACAGCCAAACCCCTCGAGGGGGCCGCACCCTTCGCAGGGCCCCCTGCCCTTCCAGCAGCAGAAAACGCCTCTGTTGGGCGACGGGCCTCGCCCCCCATTCAATCAGGTACGTGCTGGTCTTTGGAACAAGGGCACTTTTCAGAATGTGGGAGTGGTAACTGTCTGTGCAATAGAATCACACAGCAGGAGCTGGGGGAATGGAGGTTGGGTATTCCTCGCAGGACTGAAGCCTCAGGAAAATTGAAGTGATCATAAAATGGGTTCTGTAGCTTGGAAGCAGCAGAATGTGTCCCCCTACCCATGACAGGGAGATTGGAAGCAGGGGATCTTTAAGGTCACTTCCAACCCAAACTATTCATGATTCTATGACAGGTAACTGTGGAAAAGGGATTATTGGGAATAGTAGTACATAAAACAGTCTGCTATGAAAATACATAACCTTAAGAGAAACTCTTTTTTTTTTTTTTTTTTTTTTAATTTAAAAACACCGAACTGTTTTAAGTGGAGTATTTCCTGGGGAGCAGACAAGCACTAATAAAAGTCAAATTTAAAGAAATCGAATGTCAGAAAAGTCACATGTATTAATTAAAGCAAGGTATTGCCAACTCTCAGTTGTCCATAGTTAATCCAAATAGATGCTGACACACCTGGAATCAGCTTAGGTCTGGTTGCACTTGACAGCTGACTCTAAGTGCAGAGGGATACAGAAGGACACAGCACTTTTCATTTTCTGCTCTACCACACATCACACAGAGCTCTCTGTGGTCACTGCCTCTCATAAGTTCCTAGCTGGATGGCACCAGGTCTGTACTTTGTCTCGTTGTCTCCAGGTCTAAGTGAAATTTGAAAGGGAAGTTTGAGGAAAAAAATCTACTTAATTAAAAAAAAAAAGTGTGGTGTTTTTTAACCATAATTGTCTCTTCTAGACCAGCACTTAATAGCTTCAGTGAAAGCTTTAGACATGTAGAGTATTTAGTGTGTAGTCCAGTACCAATCACAATGAGGAACTGAACATTCAAATGGGCTTTAGCTTAGGGATTCCTTTTTGGATTAAAGCAGAGTAGCCCACAAGTTGTGGGTTTATTTGAATATTTTTTCCTTGCAGTAATTCCCTCCAGAAGGCTGTTAATGTGCCCCGGTTGCTGAGATTTATAAATTATCCAAGTTACACAAACAAGTTTTGGCTCCCCAGCAATATAACTTAAACCAGCAGAGCTGTTCCTTATTGCTATCCCAGGGAGACTCATTTTTCTTGAAGAATAATTACCATGTTTGTGGAGGGCTCTCCTTGTCTGCCCTTGCCACTGACAGTGTTTGGAATTCAGAAAGGTGCTTTTGACAGCTGGCTGATTATTTTCTTTGAATACTGCTATCTTAAAGGCTTCTACAGATAAATAACATACTGAGGTATTTTAGACCATTCTTACTTCCATGTGCACCTTTAGTATGATAATGGCTTTTAAATATTAACATATTTTAAAATTCATAATGTCAGGTTTTTTCCATTTTTCTACTTTGTAAATTAAAAAGGCACTATCTGTGATTTTTTTTTTTTACACAATAGACTTTAGTTGTTTTGTGTTCTTTTTCTTCTGTAACTTGTATAGATCACTTATCTTCCTTTCCAGTAGCAGAAGTGTGTGAATATCTGCTTTATCAAGGGCTCGTGACACTAATACAGAACAATTACAGATAATTGCAAAGATTAATCTCCATAAGAGTCACTGTTACCTGCACTGGCTGTACACTGGAAGCAGAGGTTTGTTTGGATGCACAAAGCCATTTTCAGCTTTTAGTAAAGTATCTCTTTCTAAACTCTGCATATTTTCCAGTTCAAGCCCAGTTTGAGGCCTGAAATGAATTTTGAAACAAAAATCCCCTGAAAATGCAGAGCTTGCCAAAGCATGGTTTGTTTTCTACTAAGGAGAGTTATTTACTGAGTGTTAAAAACTGCTGCTTTGGTTAAACACTTCCATAAATAGAAGTTCCATAAAATTTATTTCAAGTAAGCATCTGCTAAATATATGGGAGATCCTGTAACTCCATCTTGGTTTTGGTCAGGAACAGCAGAATCACTGTGATAGGTGGCTCTTACCTAGTCAGAGCTGGATTTGTTCTGGGCTCAAATCAACATTACATCACTAGGAAGGTTTTTTGGGAATTTTGGTATTTTTTTAATGGGCATTAAGCCAAATCTTTTATTTTGCTTATTTTGCCAACATTCTTACAAAACTACTCGATGCAAATATGAAGTTTGTAGTACATATTTGTGTGCTTTCTTGTGATTATCACCTACATTGCAGTTGAATATAAATTTTTAATTTAGAGTGATATTTCAAGATATGATGGGGTAAATGCACAAATAAACTTCCTGCTTCTCTGGAACCAGAAACAAAAAGGTATTGTTTCTCCAAAATAAATTGAGAGCATTAAAATTATTTAACTTTGATTTATGGAGAAGTAAAGCAGTGTAATCATGACCCAGTGGTGTGCTGGACTACTGGTCTTTAAGTATGTCCAGACTGCAGTCTGGAAGGGTTTCAACAAATCAGTGTGAAGGCCAAGTCTAAATCTTGCAAACTAGAGATGTCTAGGAAAAAATGACATTTTTAGGGGTTTCTGGTAAGGCTTTGGGGGGAAGTTGGCTTTTTGGTCATGTCAGCATAAGAAGGTTTTGTATTGCAGTCCTGCAGGTTTCAGCTCTGTCTGGTTCATATTTTTATTGTTGGATTTTATAGCTGCAGTGTAAATTCTGTACATGTCCCTTTTCAGTTTCAGTCAAGCACAAACCCCAAATGACCACTTTTTGTCAGGCCTGTGCTGTTGAAAGGCAGGATCAGAACATCATCTGAACACAGTTTTCCAACCAGTGTCACTACAGCAGCTCCTGTAAATTTGGTACCTGTTGAAATCTTTCATGAGTCTGTGACAGCAGCTGAATTTAAAGAGTATTATTTTGTCCTTTAAAATCACAAAAAATGACAAAAAATAACAAAAGACACTTACATACTTTATTTTTTCTTTTGGGATCACATAAAATACACAAAACTCTGCTCACTCTACTGCCTCTGTTTTTTTTACTTCTAAAATGAAGAAAAATGGACTTTGCCATCATGTTAGAAATGAAACTCAAGTATTTCCATGTTAACCACTTACAGAGGTTAAGAGAAGAGGCTCTCCTATGGCTCTATTGTTGTCCCCTCATCCCAACATTCTTGATACTTATTTTTGCATGTATAGTTTCTCCTTTTTGTTCATTTCCATATGAAGTCTTTGGTCTGTGCAGTTCTTTAACTGCCTATAAATCAGTACCTGATATTTTTCAAACAAATTTACACATTTTCCTCATCTAGAGGAATAGAATATTTGTATCAAATACTCAATAAATTCAGTACACTTTTATGGAATATTCATACTCAGGAAGAATATGAGCTTTATCATCTTTGGCTGTAACAAGTAAAATATGAATACCTGAAATGCTGTTTCCTATAAAATGCTGAGTTTCAGTGACTGGAGCATTACTGATGTGAATGTCTGAAAACTGATGCTGAAACCATTGGAACATGAACTGTGTCTGTTGTGCAACCTGTGCAGATGCAGACCTTATGGAAAGAAAATTGTTTTGCACTCTTGGAAAAAAATTTTAATTACTCACACATGGCAATTCATGTGGCTTTTCTTCTTACGTGCTAACAGGATGGACAGAACCCGGGTCCTCCTCCACTGATACCAGGCCTGGGGCAGCAAGGAGGACAAGGTCGTCTGGGCCCTCACAACCAAGGACCTGGTCTTAATAAAGGTAATTAAATATTGTCTGTTCTCCTGTGAGTCAGTCTCCTCAAAGAGGGGCTGTCCCAGTGCAGTGCACCCGGGGAGAAATGGCTGGAGCACAAGGCGAGGGTATGGCTGAGAGAAAAGCTTCATTCAATAGGTGTGGGCTGGGATATACAGGGAAAATATTCCCAGAAACAACATTTAATGTGAAACGTACCCCATACCCTTTCTAGAACTGTATGAACTAGAGCATCCTGAAGTGATGTAGAAATTGTGACAGAAAGCTGCTGTGGTTTGTTTTGTGCCTCAAGGTGACGCCCGCGGGCCCCCCAACCATCACCTGGGCCCGCTGTCGGACAGACGGCACGAGCAGAACAGCGGCGGCCCTGAGCACGGGCCAGAGAGGGGCCTGTTCCGAGGGGGACAGGACTGGGGAGATGGCAGGGACAGCAGGATGCCGGACAGACGGGGACCTCACCCCGATTTCCACGATGACTTTGATCGCCCGGACGATTTCCGCGATGATTTCCACCCGGATAAGAGATTTGGCCATCGCTTACGAGAGTTCGAGGGGAGAGGAGGCCCGCCGCTGCAAGATGAGAAATGGAGACGAGGGGGACCTGGGCCTCCCTTTCCCCCTGATCACAGGGAGTTTGAAGGAGGTGGTTCCAACCGTGGGCCCCCCGGTGCTTGGGAAGGACGGAGACCTTCAGATGACAGATACCCACGGGATCCTGAGGATGCACGCTTCCGAGGAAGGCGAGATGAGAGGTAAGAGGAAATCCATTTCTCTTTCTTGGGTTAAAGGGTAAATGGAGGGAACTCTTTTATTCCTGGTTTCCTTTTCATTAAGGAGTCTATCTGTTTCAGATTTATAAACTGGAAACCAATAAGGAAATGAAAACTCTAATATACCTGAGTATAGAGTCCATAGAAATCATTCAGTAATAGAAGAAAACTTGAAAAATGGTCATTGTACACAGCAGCTTCCGTGTCTTTAAACAGTAAGTAAAGAGAAGGGGGAGAGTTTGTAGAGAAGATCCAGTGACACAGGATGAAGATCTGAGACCGTTTTGATGAAAATTGAGAGGAGACTTAAAGGTTAAAGTGACAAACTTTTGAACACTAGAAGTGGATTTTGAGATTCTGTCTCCAGTCACAAACTACAGCATGACTGTAGAGACTGTAGGATGAGATGCAATGCCCTTGTAAGGAGCAGGAACAGTGATCTGACTGCCAGATAGAAGGGACAGAGTTACAGCATCTGTTGGACTGTCGAGACTATTTTTTCATGCGTTTGCTTGTAGAAATTTTATTTCTCTTTCTGACTTATTTCTTAATGCCAAGTGAAGAACTCAAAAATAATCTGATTTACAGCAATGTCCTTGTCATTGCTCACAATCTCCGAGTAAATCATAAAGGGATAAATTTGCTTTTAGTTACCAAATGTGGAGGAATTAATGCTGTCTCTGAGATTAACTATCAGCAGAATTGCTCCAGATTTATGTCAGTTTATTTAAGTGAAATTTGGCCTCCAAGGTCTGAGCCTCTCACTGACCACCAACTCTCTATGTATAAGAACATGTGCTTGTACAAATATGCTGTGGTCTCCACATAATGTGAATTTTGTGTGTTTTAGTTGCCTTTTTAATCATTTTCTTACATTCCTTTTACTTTGCATCTATACAGCTCTTCTTTTAGCTATTTTCTACCTAGCTCTGTAAGATGTAACTTCCTTTTGTGTGAAGAGTATGAAAAGAAATGAACAGTAACTAAAAGAAGGTAACAATTAAAGCCATTTTTAAAAAGTAAAGCCAGAGAAAATTCAGTTGGATGGTCCAGTGGTCCAATGGTCTGCATCACAGAACTCTAAAAGACACAGTAGATGAGACTTTTAGAAGCTCAGTAGAGATTTTTCAGATCTTAAAAATGCTTAGGGACTGGAAAATATTTTATTCTGGTCCTGATTTTTTAAAAAGTTTCAGGAAGGGAAAGAAGAACTTTGTGACCTGTAAATCTGACTGTTGAACTAAGAGAATTCTGTTTATCAGAGTACAAGTGTTTGCCCAGAGAGTTTGAAATTAAATGGCACAGGGCTCTTAAAGGCTCACTGTGCTTGCAAATCTGATGATTTTCTTGGAATGAAGGTGAACTAGGTGCCATTTGCTGCAGATGCTGTGGACTTAATCCCAAGCACTCATTTAGCTGACTTGTTTGAAATTGAGATTCTAACTGGTTTAATCAAGCATGAGAGGCAAATGTGTGTATGTGTGTTTCTAATTTCCCATCCTTTTCATCCCTGTCCTGTTCTTATTCTACCTGTGCATATCAACATGATGCTTCTACTGCAGAGACCTGCCTCTTCCTGCCTGCTAATCTGCACAGTGTGTAGTTGTGTACAGTAAGGTCCTAGGCCTCGGGGAAGAAGATGTGAGAGCAGTCAAACAGGAACTGAACCCAATGCAAGGCAGGGTTTAATGTGTGACTGATAGGAAAAGGCAAATAAGCGTGTCCCTAACACAATGTTAGGAGCTGTGGCTGTGCCAGGCATAGGTATGGTAGATTTCAAAACTCAACTGTGTCCATAAGTTGCCTGAAATAGGAAAGGCCCTGTTCCTGCAGCCCTGGGGCCTCGTGTTGAAAATCTTGGTAATTTCCAAGTTAAGTCAAATCACACCTTATCAGTATTAAAGTGGGAGGCCCTCTAAGAAACCTCTAGAGGACTGTGCTGTTTCAAGGCTAAACAATATTGCTCTGTGATTATTTGAACCATTTGTACCTGAAACTGTTGAGTTTGTTTTCCCAAACCATCCAGGTTAATGTAAATGGTTCATGGTCCATACAAAGCACTCCTCCATCCACTGTTGTACCTGTACAGGCACAGCAGCCTCCTCTCTGTATTGTGTTTGTTTTCTGGGAGGTGGAGACAGACCTATTGTTTTTTATTAAAAACAATGTAAAAGTTTAAAAATATTGTACTGTGTTATGACTACTGTTAAAATATTTAAATTTGTAATTAAAAGGTTAATGTTGTTAAAATTCTAAATAAAAGTATCTAAAGTTTTGCTTGTAATAGGATGCACTGTGTCGTTAATGAGCTGGGGAAGGGGATGCTGCACACAGCCAACACCACGGGAATGCTGCGGTGCTTCCAGTTCAGCCAGTGTGCAACTGGGAACAGTGGGGAGGTGGGAGGCATCTGTGACTGGGCAAGGAGTGCTCCACACCGTGTGCTGTCACCGAGGGTGGGCAGAGCAGCGTGGGGTGGCTCGGTGGGGACACCAGTGTGCCTGCACCACCTGAACACCCCCGCCGGGCTGTGACTGACACAGGCGGCCTTGGGGCTGTGCTTGGCAAACCCTCCAGTGTTTGAACAAACACCCTCCAGGTGTTGGAACACCACTGCTAGTTACCCACACAGGCAGCTGCAGGCTTACCTGACATGGCACTGACAGCTCAGCAAGAGCCATTCTCCTCTCTGAAGAGCTGTCCAAGTGCCCAGTGTGGCGCTGGAGGAGCTGCACTCAGTTAAGATGCAGTGCAGAACCCAATCGTAGCAAATTCCTGAAGATGCCATTGGTACTTACTAGACAGCAGTTACCAACTTCAGGGTCATAATTACATTTTGCAACACAAAATTCATTACTGCAGTTGGATAAACTGCTCTTCAGGTTGCAGAATGCCACCTAGCACCGTTCGGCCATCGCTGTGCCTACGGATCCAAGGGCAGTGTAGATGCATTTGCTAAAATTGTAAACTTTGGAGAATGGAATTAAAAGGACAATTGTCTGGCAAAAGAACTGTAGAATTAATAGGAATGAGATCCTGTAATGTTTTGTTATAGCCACGACTCTCATTGCTTCAATGTTTTCAGTTTATCACATGCTTGGAAAGGAAAAAAGGGAAGGGGAATGTAAGACCATCAGAGTTTAAGGGAATTCACTTATACTTTTCCTTGCCTTACCTCACCTTCTATCTCTCATTACTCATTGATCGTTTTTCCCACCTTTTCGTTAAATGAATGCAGTATGTTTAATAATATTTTTCTTGTATGAAAAGCCAACGTAATCAGTGGAAGGAAATACGAGAGGAAAATTACAAAGCTTACTATCAGAGTGCTCAAAGGCAGAAATGAGCACTTTCCTACCTACAAATCCTGTTCTAGTAACTGTATGTGCTGTAGCATTAAGTGAAACAGTTCAGAAATTAGTTGATAATTAAACTGGAGCTGACTCAACGATGCCTAAAAACCACATTTGTATCATGTTCTTTCTTGTAGCTTCCGAAGAGGAGGACCCTCGAGGCATGAGGGCCGGGGACCCAGGGGCAGAGATGGCTTTCCTGGCCCTGAAGATTTTGGGCCAGATGATGCTTTTGACTCTCCAGATGAAAACTCCAGAGGAAGGGACCATGGTGCTCGGGGGCGAGGGCGAGGTGCTCTAAGAGGTAAGGGGAATGTGCTTCCCCACAGAAATACAAGGAGGAGGAAGGAAAGGCATTTCTTGGGCAGATGGCATTATTTTCATGAACACAATGTCTCTTCTCACTCCTGGCCCCTGCTTCTCTTACTGCCCAGGAGCTCGGAAGGGTTTGCTTCCTACCCCAGATGAATTCCCACGCTTTGAAGGAGGGCGGAAACCAGAATCCTGGGATGGAAACAGAGAACCAGGTAAAAAATTTGGTGAGGCTTTTAGACTTCTACAATAAAATAACTTTAAAAAAAAAAACAAACTTAAAAATCATGTCTTTTTCCTGTACCTCATATGTTTGTTACCAGTATTTTACCATGAGAAAAGCCAAATGCAGTTCTGTGATCTTTTAAATTTAAGAAAAAAAGAACGATACAGAATTTACCTGGCTCAAAATCCAGCTGTCTTATTGAATAAAAGTGATTGTGGCTTCAAAGCCTTGATTTCCAGTTGTGTTATTGTACAGTCCAGAATTGCCTGGGCAGTTGTCATCTCTTGATGCCTGAATCACATGTCATGGAGGTTTTTTTAGTATGTATATTAATGCTAAGAGGAATCTTCCTCTGTGTTGATATATTTTCAGCTCAATGTCTGACAGCTTATAGCTGCAGTTGTGTTGCTAAAGGCAACCCCATATGGGGCAAGACAGAGCTGTAGAATGTCAAGGAAAACAAAGCACAAATGACACATAAATAAATGAAGGTGTGATTGTCTCTAAAATATATGAAAGTATTTCATACTGGAGAGATCACTTTACATCTGCCACACTTTTCTTTCCCATCATTTTTAAAATCTATTTTACCTTTAGCATTTTACTAAAAAATGGGACAGAGGAAAAGTTTTACATAATTTTAACTTCCAGCTGTGTGCCAAACAGTGTGGGCAGTTTGTAAATTTATGTGGCTGCCTTCAAAAATGAGGACTAATGATGCAATGAACATTACTTATCCTGTGTTTTCGTGCACAGGTCCTCGTCCAGATCACCCTCCTCATGATGGGCACTCTCCAGCCAACAGAGAACGTTCCTCTTCACTCCAGGGCATGGACATGGCCTCACTGCCACCACGGAAACGTCCCTGGCACGATGGACCAGGAACCTCTGACCACAGAGACCTGGATGCTCCAGGTGGACCTCCTGAGGAGAGGGGCAAAGGTAAAAAGCCCCTTTGATTGGAACCCCTGAGTAACACTGGCATGTGTGCTCAGCATTAAGTTTATCCAGAACTTCTCTGTTCAGCAAGGATAAAGCTGAGCTGGTAAATGCCTGATTTTATCAGCTGGGAAGTTAAAGATCAGTCTTACAGGAACATAAGAACAGAGGATTTTCGAAACTCAAATCCAAATCTTGTCTCCAGCATCGCAGAATCCCCTTCTTTATTGCCCTGTTAAAAAGTAGCTGGTTTTTGGTTCCCTGTTACTCCAGCTGGAAAACTCATTAGAAGCATTTTCCCCCTCGTTTTCAGAATAGTTGTTTATTAATATTAATGCCTGTGATATTATCCTTTAACTCAAGTATAAGAACATTGAGCCTGGAGTGATATGTCCCTGAAGTGCTCTCTAAACCTCTGAGGATCTGACTCACTAAAATATTATTTTTATATTTAATGGCTTTCTTGTTACCTTTTGTGTACTTCTCTAATTGTTTGAAGAATCATATAAACTTTTGATATATACAACATCCACACATGCTGGTCACACCAAACACATTCTTTTGGAGTCAGTCCTATTAGCATCACACCAGTTCTTGATCCTATTTCTTACACATCTCAGGACTTCTGTTCTCTTGTGTAAATATTGTCTTTCTTTAATGTCCTCACACTGACTACCCAGTCAGGTGATCAGTGACAAACATCCTTCTCATTTGCTTCCACATGCTGAGCTGGCAGCCTGCAGCTGAATTTGCTGTTAGACTGCACAGCTTTGTCTCTGATGCCACTGAACACTGAATCCCATCTCACTTCTCTCACCATTGTCCCAAAGTTAATTCAGTTTTAATTGCCTGTCACTCCCCCTCTGCCTGGACTCTCTTCCCAGTGTAGCTTTAACAGCAGGTTTTATCATTCCTTCACAGATGTTTTGAATAAAACTCTGCTGATAAACTTCTCTACCAGTATTTTTCCTTCCATATCCACGTGCTGTAGTTCTCAATTTACCAACATCTATCAAATCTGTAAGGATTTCTTTTCCAGCTTCACTAATGATTGTGATAACTCCATCAGGTTCTTTACTGAAGTCCAAACAGTTGTTGTTCAGGCTCAAGTATGGTAATTAACTCATAATGTGCTAAAGAAAGTTTAGAATGATGGCAGAAAGCCTGATAAACCATGAACAATACTTTTTCATATATGGGCTATGTCACCTTTAGTTGTATTGGTAAAGTCTTTTGAAGATTAAAACTTCATGAATGTTTCTGTGAAACAATTTGGTGACTGTTTTAACCAAACACAGTCAACAAAAATCACTTTTGCTAAAGTCCATCAAAAATATCTGAATTTAGCTGTAGTATGTGTCCTTAAAACAAGGTTACCACTGATTTTGTTTTTTTCAAAATACTGCTTCTTATTTTGGGCTAATGAATTGCATTGGGGTTTTTTAATGTTCATATCAAAACCAAAAAGGTATGTGAGAATTAGAAAATTCTATTCCTGGCATCAAGAGCTTGAGTAGTTTTTGTTCCTGGTTAGTGGTAAAACAAAGCATTTTTCCATTATTTTTAGCAAAAAATGGAACAAAACAGTAATGTCACTCATGATCTTCACCATCAGCCTCAACTGTCTCAATTTGTCAACAGTGCAAAGTCTTTGTTTAGGATTTAAAAAAAGTATTTTGCAATAAAAACAGAGAGAACCACAGACAGTGTTGAAGCCTGAGAACTGGCAGTTTGGAGGAAAAGCTGTCACTATTCTGACCTCATTTCAGTGACTGCTGACAGTACCAAGTACAAGCTCCTTTAATTCCCAAAGAATTGCTGTTTTCTGAACTGTAATGGAGACACTATGTCTGTATAAGAAAACTGCACTGAGGAGGAAGGAGGCATGAAATGGCAGGTCTGGGCTACAGCTGGTTCCTGAATGATGACACCAGAGCAGAAGCAGCTCAAGGCACAGCAGGTCTGAGAAGGGACTCAGCTCAAATCTGCACCAGTAACTGCCTGTGCTTCCTTTGCAGGACGAGGAAATTCAGGCCCGTCACAGAGAGCGCCAAAATCCGGGAGGTCCAGTTCTCTGGATGGAGACCACCACGATGGATTCCACAGGGATGAAGCCTTTGGTGGAGGCCCTGGAGGAGTCACCAACCCTTCTCGAGGAGGAAGGAGTGGCAGCAGTTGGGGGAGAGGAAATAACATGAACTCTGGCCAGTCGCGGAGAGGAGGATCTCGGGGGGGACGAGGCCGATAGAAGAGGCTTTGACTGGGTCATGCCCAGTCCTTGTGGGACAGTATTTAAACAGACTGCTACTCTGGACACCTGCAATGCCACGAACCTGGATTCTTTACTGGGATAACTGAATGTGCATTAGTTCCTGACAAGGGTCTTTCTTTTCTTAAATCAGTCATTTGCCTCTAGCTGCAATATTGTAGCTAGCTTTGTTTTGTTATTTCCACTCCCATTCCCCCCACTTTCTTTTGTCAAGAGCTGGAATTTCTTTTAAGTGTTGTGGAACATGGAGCATTTCCACAGATTTCAGTTCACCTCCAGACAGAAACTTGTTTCTATATGTACAGTTTGTCAAAGATTTACGTTGGTTTTGTATGAATACAGAATGTAATTTGCGCAAAAATTAACAAAAAAAAAATCAACAATGTGTGATTCTTTACTCACCTATTACTACAGAGGGTTGTATTTAGGCAAACTCGTGTTTCAGATGGAGCAACAGTACTACCTCCTGAAATCTCAGCCATTTAAAATACTGAGAGCTGATTCCTAGTTTTTTGGTTTATCATGTATAGAGAAGTTTGATTTTCACCTTCAGCCACAGCTGTCTAGAGATTACAATGGTGCTGACGTTAAAATCCCAAAATGCAGGCAATCACCACTGCTTGCTAGTCTGCCATCCTGAAACAGAAAAGAGTGGAACAGTGTTTAGAACAAGTTGTCAAAGACACAGTGTGAGTTACAGAACCTGGATCCCAAGACAGACATCACAGCAAACATTGGCATTCTACGCTTGACCTAGGCAAGTCACAGATTTTTGTTCAAAACAGCATCTGTTTATAGAAATTGAGAAAGAAAGCTTAGCAGCTTGATTGCTATGTTTTACAGCAGCAGTGTGACACGTTGTTTAAAGCTATGGGTGTTCAGCAGTCTGGTGCATTAATTGCTGAAGTGCAATTCATCATTTCCATAGTAATTTTTTAAGCGTCATTTTCTTTAGGATATTGTAACCTGGTTTTACTAAAGGAGGGAAATGAGGAGGAGGGGTTATTCCCATTTCCCACATTTCATAATAAAGCTGCTTACTGAACATGAGTTTGTTTTCCCCATAAATCATTCATATTAATCATCTCCAGCCACCATGCTATCAAAAGGCTCCTTTAACACCTAAAGGTGAAAATGTTACCATGTGAGTACTTATTCTACAGATATCCTGCAGGAAGAGCCTACATTAAAAGCAGAGCATGTACTGAAAAATCACTACCAGGCTTCCCTCTCTCCTGCCTTGAATTTCAGGTTAGAATCAGGATGAGATTTAGTTCTAGATGACACGTTAACCCAGTGACACAGGACAGCTGCTGCATCTTCTCACAGACAGGTTTGCCAAAGACTGGCTCAAGTCCTGATGTCCCATCTTAAAGACATCAAAGGACAGATGCTTAACTGTTGTTCTCTTGGTTCAGTCAGTCACAAGTACCTTTTTTTACTTGGTTTTTAATTTGTGGTGTATAAAACAACATTTGGAAATTGTAACTGATTGTTAGCCTATAAAATCCTTGTTATGGGGCTCAGGAGAGATAGAATAATGTTAAAGGAATTAACTAAAAACAGCTGAGATGCACCTGGTATGACACAGTTTGTCCCTTGAGAAAAAATGCTTTTCAGCTCTATCTGAAGAACCTTGAGCACTTTGAGTGTATGTCTGGGAGTCAGGATTTGTCCTAAAGTTTCCATGATAAATATTAATGATTTAATCATTGGCAAAGAAGGAAGGTTGCCCTCTTTTTCTTCATTTAGCAAGCCCTATATACGTTTAAGGGGCTAAAAGAGGTCTAATACTAAGAATATATGAGTTAGAGGATAAGCTTTAGGCTTTAATTAAACCACAGCCCTCTACTAAAACAAGTTAAAGTGTACCTAACAAGAGAAAATCCAGCTTTATCTAGACAACTTATATTTTCTCTGATGATTGGTTAATTCCTTAAACAATTATGGTAGTGTTAAGTAATATTCTTTTCAAGAGGCAGCTTTTTAAATGGAGTTTTGAAGTACCTCACAATCATATGCTCAAAAAGTCCTAAGAGAATTTGATAATTAGATATATTTGCTACAAAATCTTAGAAGGTAACAGCATAGCAGAAGAGACAGAAGCAGCTTCCCAGTCCATGATACCATGACCCACTATTGCTGGGAAACAGGCACAGTTATTTAATGGGAATATACTTCTGTATTAATGGGAATATACTTCATGTTCTTTTACCAGTGCTGCACACAGACTCTTAGACTCTACCTGTTAGTTCAGAGGTTATCTCAGATATAATTTTACACTGCTGTTAGGAATAAAATTGATTTTATATACTGTGACTTAGAAATTGTAAAAACAAGAGAGCTTATTTAATGCTATCTGCTGCACTCTGATCTACATTCTTAATGGAAAGAGGTGACCATTAGTGAAATCTCTGTACTGACAACTGGACACAACTAGTTTTGTTAAAGCAATCTATGTACACTTAAGTACCCCCTTTAACAATTTCAATTTAATTCAGAAAAGTATTTGGTGAATATGTTTAAATAGCGATAGCAGGTAAGTACGGCAGTGGCTTTATTTTGTCCATGAGGCACAAATGCTCAGTGAGATGCTCACTGGGGGCTCTGCAGGTGAGGCCCCTTGTCCCATTCCCTTGCAGCACTCCAGTACACGGCCCGAACTGGAGCACCCAGCACCCTCCTACGGCAGCTCCGCTCTGCGCTGATCAGAGCTCCAGTTACTGGCAAATCTATTTTAGAAGCTCAGGCTCTGCCAAGTAAGCAACTCCTGCCCAAGTTCAGACAGCAATATATTTATGCAAAAGTAAAGTTCTAAGAGCTGAAGCTACCCTTTTAAAGCCCAATTCGGTCCCTCGGCAGCAGCTGTAAGGCAGCAGTATCTGCACACGCCGATGCTCTTAACTAACATTAGCTCTTTGCATCCTCTCATCATCATGCAGGAACACCCCCACCCTTCACAATTATGGGCAGTGTTTGTGACCCACAGCCCCAGGAAAGTTTGTTTCACTTACTGGATGGTTATTTTAAAGCTGCTTTTTAGAGAGAAATGCAGTTCAGTGGCCACAGTCTTCATATTCACCACTGGTCTGAGGTGACAGCAAAAACAGTATGTGTTCATAGTGTAGGGGTCAGCACAAAATGAGGTAATACCAGTTAATTTTTCAATGTTCTCCCCCACACTCGATCGCATTTTGCTAAATCATCTTCGTGTTTCAGCATCCGTCAGCCTGGCGCACCTCAGCTGCTCCTCGGTCCCGGCCGAGTCCGTAGCGACCGCGGGTCGGCTCCGCTCGCAGGGGCTGCGGCAGCCGCTGCAGCAGCCGCACGGTCCCGTGCCGCAGGTAGAAGGGGGATGCCGCCAGCCCCCACCCAGAGGTGGAGCGATGCCGAGCCATGGCCACGGAGCTGACAGCGCGCTAAGGCAAACGACGAGCTCGGGGGCGGCTCGGCAGGCTGACACCGCACACGGCACCTGCGGCTCCGAGTCAGCGGGGCCGCTCCGGGCTGCCAGCGCCGCTGCTGCTCCTCGAGCGCCGGCGAGGACAACGCGACGGGACGCGGAGGAGGCGAAGAGAAGCGGCGTGCCCCGTCTCGGAGTCGGCCGGCTACAGCGCGAGGCTCTCGGTCCGTGTGCTCCGGGCTCACAGGGGCAGCGCCTTGCCTCGGCCGCACGC
>VZTB01005563.1:403466-424386 GCA_013397245.1 Thryothorus ludovicianus | reverse complement strand
GCCGGCGGCGGGGCGGAGGCCGCCAGCGACTCGGGCCTCAGCTGCGAGGAGGCGTTTTCCGACGGCGGCTGCGGCTTCCCGCGGCAGGGCAAGGGACCGGGGCCGGAGTGGGGCAGCTTGAGGAAGGAACGGATCGTGATGCTCTTCCTGAGCCACTGGAGACGCTCCGCTTACGCGCCCCTACAGCCCGCCGCCCGGGAGCCTCGGGAGACGGCGGGGAGCGGGGCCCGGGCCGCGGCCCGCCTGGCGCGGCAGAGAGCGGCCATCCAGAAGCTCCTGAGCGGCTGGCGGGACGCCGCCTCCCGCCGCCCCCCGCCGCCGCCCCCCGCCCGCACCCTGCTCTCCCCGGAGCAGTTCGTGTCGGCGGCGGGGGGCGGCCCGGTCGAGTACGAGAGCCTGTCGCTGGAGCTGTTCATGCTGGGCTATTTCCGCATCTTGGAGCAGGACCTGCCCCCCGAGGAGCGCCGAGGCCGCCACCTGCTCTGTTTCGAGGTGTTTGAGCAGCTGGGCCGGCACGGCTGGCGGGCAGTGCGGGCATTCCACCGCGCCGTCATCGACGAGATCGCGGCCGGGCGGCGCGGCTGGCGGGACAGCTTCGACGACATCAAGGCACGGTACTTCGGGACCTCACACAGCCCGGCCCAGCGGCTGGGACAGGCCAGGGAGGAGGGGGACGAGATCTGTCGCTACATCGATCGCAGCTTCGCCTTTTGGAAGGAGAAGGAGGCCGAGATCTTCAGCCTGGAGGAGTGATGCTGAGGGACTTCGGCGGCCGCGGGCTGCAATAAAAACCTTCTCGCTTCTGTCCCAGCTGAGCGAGGCTTTCCCGGGTGGTGAAGAAAGCTGCTAAGCTGGGCGGGCCGCTTCAGCATCCCAGCTCCCCCTCTCCCAGGGCGGCTGTTTCAGGCCTCGGCTGCCGCCGCGTGTTTACGGCTGCCGCGGAGTGAGATAACGACCTATATTTATAGCGGCACCGACAGTGCGAGCCGGAGGAGCGAGGAGGGGAATCGCGGGGACCCCCTGCTGCCGATGGGGTGGAGGGAGGGTGCTGGGGGAGCTTGTCCGTCCAGGCTCGGTGCCCAGCCGACCTCTTCGCGAGTGGGGGAATTTCCCAAAGGCAACAGCGCCGCGGGATGGGGCACCGACGAGGATGGGCGGCGGAGAGAGCTCTGCCTGTGCGGTGCCTTTAAGAGCAGGCAGCAGTGTCCAGGTGCCGCCTAAAAATAGCGAGTGCCCCTCGTCCCAGCTGATCCCGTGTCATGCGGCGTGTCCCTGCCCAGCGCCGGGACCGCGGTCCCTCCTCTCCCGCGGGCCGGCCGGGCTGGGGAGCGCTGGTGAGAACGGGAGCGACCGCGCCGAGAGGGCTCAAATCACCCCGAAAATCATCCCCAAAAGGCGGGTCACCGCCCCGGCAGGGCAGCTGCGGAGTGGTGAGGAGAAAGCACGGCCACTGTGGGAGGGAGCTGAGGGGAAGCGTCTGTGCAGCCGCTGCTGTCCGCGACCCGGGCACTGGGAAGGCGGGAGGGTGTCGCGGCAGGGGGACAGGGAGACACCATCGCCTTTTCCTAGCAGGGACACCCTCGCCTCCCGCTGCTCGGGCACTGCCCGCCTGCCAGGCCCCACGGCCACCCCCGGCACCATGGTGAGGAACATGGACGACTTTGATTTCTGCCTGCCTTCACACGCCCAGGGCGTGCTGGAAGGGCTGCAGCAGTTCCGCTCCAACCCCAAACTGGCCGACGTGACGCTGGTGGCGGGCGGGCGGGAGTTTCCCTGCCACCGAGGCATCCTGGCTCTCTGCAGCCACTACTTCTATGCCATGTTCTCCGGGGACTTTGCTGAGAGCATCGCAGCACGGGTGGAGCTGAAGGAAGTAGACCCCAGTGCACTGGAGATGCTGCTTGATTTTGCCTACACGGGAAAGGTCACCATCAACCAGGGCAACGTGGAGGGGCTGATGCGAACATCCAGCCAGCTCCACTTCCCTGCTATCCAGAAGGTCTGCAGCCGCTACCTGCGGCAGCAGATGGATGCCACCAACTGCCTAGGTATCTGTGAGTTTGGTGAGAGCCACGGCTGCCCTGAGGTCTCCTCCAAGGCCTGGTCTTTCTTGCAGGAGAACTTTGAAGCCGTCTCTCTTCAGGAGGAGTTCCTCCAGCTCTCCAAGGAGAGGTTGGCTGTGTACCTCTCCAATGACCAGCTGCAGGTGCAGGAGGAGCGGAGCCTGGTTGAGGCTGTGCTGCGCTGGGTACGCCACGACCCAGGATCCCGAGCCCAGTTCCTGCCGGAGCTGCTGGAGCTCACCCACCTTGTGTCGCTGCCTGACCAGTACCTGCAGAACCTCCTTGCCACTGAGCCTCTTGTTCGTGACTCAGATGCCAGCAAGGCCCTCGTCACCCGATCCCGCACCATGGTGGGTACCCCCTTCCCCTAAATGCCGCTCCCTGAGCCAGGAAGGAGGAGCCTGATGGCCCCGCCCTGGCCTCTTCATCAGGGGCAGAGTGGCACCAGTGCCCTGAAGAACCCCCCAGCCCCACCACAGAAACTAGAGGAGGTGCTGGTGGTGGTTGGTGGCCGTGTGCTGGAGGATGGTGAGGATGAGGAGAGGGGGCTGGAAATGCCGGCTGCCACCAGGAACTTTGCCTTCTACAACCCCAAAAGCAGTAAGTCGTGTGTCGCCCCCCCTCCCCTTTCCTCCACCTCCTTCCATGTTAATTAACCATTTGTCTATCCTGAAGCCACCTCTTCTCGTGTCATTTTAAGGAGACACTGGTTGGGCTGGGATGGGCTTAAAACAAGGGTGGCTTACAAAGTGCCATTGCTGGCTGTGGGGTCATTGCTTGGCTCTGCTGGTTCCAGGGCAATGGATGGCTCTGCCCGACTTCCCCGATTACAACAAGTGGGGCTTTTCCCTGGTGGCTCTGAACAACGATGTGTACGTCACAGGTCAGTGCCAGGGCTGCTGGTGCAGGGATGGAGGACAAGACAATGATATGAGCATGAGGCACTGGTGTGGGGCCAGAGGCTCCTCTCCGAGTTTGCTTGGGCAAATCTGGCCACTGGCAAGGAATACCCAGGGAGAGCTGCACTTGGAGAGGGTGGCCCACCTACCCTGTCTCTCTCTAGGTGGCTCCCGGGGGTCCCAGAATGACACGTGGTCAACGACGCAGGCCTGGTGCTTCTGCCCCAGGGATGGTGTCTGGAAGCCGATCGCTTCCATGCTGAGAGCCCGGACAAACCACACCAGCGCTGTCCTCAACGGCGAGATCTACGTCATCGGGGGTGAGGCTGCAAAGACCCTGCGGGTGCTGCTAGGGTGGGGGTCCCCAGGAGCAGCAGGGTGGCTGCAGTGTCCTGTCACCCTGCAGGGACAACCGTGGACGTGGTGGAGGTGGAGCGCTATGACCCGTACAACAAGAGCTGGTGTGCCATCAGCCCAGCCCTCAAGTACGTGAGCAATTTTGCAGCTGCCAGCTGCCTGGGCAAACTCTACCTGGTGGGCTCCTGCGCCGTCAAGTACAACGCACTCACTCTGCAGTGCTACAACCCTGTTCAAGGTGAGAGCTGACCCTGCTCCCACACCCCACCAGTGCTGTCCCTGGGAGGGGGATGAGGGGGAACCCCCAGGCAGGTGACCCCCTGGGACAGGTATGGTCCTGTGGGACGTGAGCAGGTGCTGACAGGATGCGGTGATGGCTGTGGCACAGGGCCTAGGAGCCCCAGGAGCGGCTGTTAGCAGCATGGACCCGAGTCACAGACGTCTGGCACAGCCCAGACCTGAGCTTGGGTGCAGTGGAATCTGTGGTGCATTGGGGTGGGGGAGGCTGCCTGCCTTAGGAAGAAACTGTGACAATGCCACCTCCTCCAGGAGACCCTTTCCAATCCCACAGCACCCCTACAAACCACATCCCCACCCCCTACTATTTTTTTTGCAAGACCCTTGACTGGGATGGGCGCTGTGGTTGCCAGTCTCTCTGGCTGGCCTGCCTCCTCCCATTCAAATTCCCCCTGAAATAGCAATGCTTTTTTCAGCAGTGGCAGCTGCATCGAGAGCCAGGGGTGGGATGCACTGCTAATGACTGCTCCTTGCAGATCTGTGGAGTGTGATCACATCTCCCTTCATCCCCAAGTACCTCTCAGCCCCACGCTGTGCCACTCTGCGTGGGCTCATCTACCTCATCGGGGATAACACCAAGAAGGTCCACGTGTACAACCCAGAGGCCAACATCTGGCAGAAGGTGGGATGTGGGACCTGGCACGATCAGCCTCCCAGGGATATGGGGATGGTTCGCAGCTGCTTCCCCACAGTGCCAGCAGCCCCTCTCTCTCCCACCCTCTCATCCCTTGGTTCTGATAACACCTGCAGAGCTGAGAATGCCCCATTCCTTCCTCCCCTGCTCCCCATCACACACCCATGAGGCACCAGGAGCTCCCAGACCCCACAGAAAGATGGGGTAGGGAGACATCTGGTGGGTCACTGTCCTCTGTGGTGGGAGCAGGAGGTCACCAAGGCATCCCTGCACATCTCACCCTGTCCCTCACACAGGTGCAGCTCCTGCACACGCTTCATGAGAACGGTGGGATGGTGGCACTGGGTGACCGGCTCTTTGTCACTGGTGGCCACTGGAAGGGCATGGACGGGGACTACCAGGTAGAAATGGAGGTGTACGACTGCACCAAGGACCTCTGGACGTGCGAGGGCTCCCTGCCCTGTCTCTGGCTCTTCCACAGCTCCTCCTCCATCTTCATGGACACCTCCAAGTGGACAGAACCTTTCCAGGGTGACCATGGGTGGTAGGAGAGCCACAGTGGTGCCTGCCACCACCCTATGTGTCCATGCTCCCCATTTTTCTGCTGCCTGTTCCAGCAGATTGGTGAGGGGGAGGTGAAAAGCCCTGTGCCAAGCTGGGGCATCAGGAGCACATTTCCCCCCACCACTGCTGGGAAAAGGCTTTTCCGTAAAAATACACTTTGGTTAATGCCCTCTTCTTTTGGTTTGTGTGTTTGTGGCTTTTTAAGAACCTTTTCCACTCTCCAAAAACCTAATGATTTTCGGAGTGTGAAAACCACGCCGCGCTGAGGAGCCCCCAGGGCAGGGCGGGCGTCTCCCCTGCAGTCCCGGGCGCTGCTGCCCACGGCCCACGCGGGTTTTACCGCGGGGAGGTCCCCGCGCCCCGGGGGCAGAGCCCGGCAGCGAGGCGGGCCCGAGGCGGGGCCGCCCTCCGGGAGCGGCGACGGGATGCGGCTGCCGGAGCTGTGCCTGGCTCTCCTCTACGCCGCCGGCACCGGCACCGAACCCCCGCGGGCAGCCCGGGAGCGGCCGCTGGCCCCGGCAGCAGCCGCGGGACGCGGGGCGCCCGGGACCCGCGTGGAGCCGCGGCAGGCGTGGATGCTGCTGGCCGGGAGCCCCGGGCGGGGGAGCAGCGATCGGGGCCGCGGCGGGACCGGGGCTCGCACGGCACCAGCGGGAAAACCAACTTCGGCTGCCCCGGCCTCCCCCAGGATGCCGGAGGAGCTGCTGAGGGAGCTGCAGCTCCTGCTCAGAGGTACTGGGGTGAGGGACCCCGGGGGGGAGCTGTGGGACAGAAGGACAAAGCAAAGCTGGGCAGCAGAGCCGGGAAAGGTGAAGGTTCCCTTGCTAACGTCAAACTCCGGCGGGGTTTGGGGTCAGGCATGGCAAAGATGTGCAGGGCAGCTGGGGAAGGGGGTAAGGCGGAGGAAAGCAGCAAAGGCAGCCCCCAGCGTCGTGTGGAGGCAGCCTTCCGTTGCCAAACACGGGAGGACATCGCTGTGGAGCAGAAGACGTGGCAGGAGCTGGGGCTGTTCTACATCGTGAGTGCCCAGCCTGCCCCTGTTCCCTGTCTGCAGGGGCACCTGCCCTGGCACAGGGACTCTTCTCTAACTCCAGCCATTCCCTATCCCAGCCTGACAGGGAGGGGATGTTCCACCGCGGCCCAGGGCTGAACCTGACCAGCGGGCAGTACACAGCCCCCATAGCAGGATACTACACCTTCAGCACCACGCTGCACATCGGTGAGCCCTCCGTCGGCCCCAGGCCCTGCCGGGGCAGGGCGGGCCGGCTCTCACCCCCTGCTCTGTCACAGCGCGCACCGAGCCGCGGAGAAAGGGGCAGGGCTGCCGAGGGAGCCGCCTGCGGGTGCTCATCTGTGTGCAGTCCCTCTGCCAGCACAACAGGTACGGCAGGGCAAGGCCAGGGACCGCGGGCCAGGGAGGGGGGAAGGAGTCCAGCATCCCTGGGAAAGGAGGAGCCTGCTCCCCCACCAGCACCCTCCCTCTTCTGCAGCAATTTGGAGAGCGTATCCCGGCTGGGGAGCAGCGGGGACCTTTTCACCGTCTCTGTCACGGGCATCCTGTACCTGCAGGTTAGTGGTGCCAGCTCCACTGGGGACAGTACTGGGCAGGAAGGCGCCTTCCATGGCCTGAGCCCAGGGCTGGGCACCAGGTCTGCTTCTCAGGTGACCTCCACGCCCCAAAGACAGTGCTGGGGCACTACAGCACAGACTGTGGCTGGGCTGCCCCAAAGGCCTTGTGCTACTCTTTTCCCAGAAGGGAGGGGAGGGGCAGCTCCTCCAGCTCTTGGTTGCTGTGTGAAGGGAAGAACTCTCTCCTTGGCTCTGCCAGGCCGTGCCTGGTGCCCAGGGAAGGTGCCCTGGTCCTGCTAATCCCTCTCTCCTCTCCAGGCTGGGCAGTATGCCTCTGTTTTTGTGGACAACACGGCAGGCTCTCCCCTCACAGTCCGACGTGGCTCCCATTTCAGTGCTGTTCTGCTGGGGGTGTGAGGAGGCACCGTGCTGAACCTGTGCCAGGAGCAGCCAGACCCTTCCCTCTGCCAGCCACCATCGTGTCTCCCCTGCTCAGCACCAAGCCCAAGGAAGATCATTTGCTCATGCAGAGACTGCAGTCTGGTCCAATACTGCTCGTGCTGCAGAACCAGCTGAAGATCGACAGAAGATCATGAAGAAGAAGATGATGATAATAAAGCAGCCTGACTAGGACTTAAAGGCATTCACTTTTATCTGAAGGCTAGGCCTACAAGTTTATCTTGGAAAACACTGCTGACAGTGGCAGCAGATGGCTGCCTTCTCCCTAGGGCTCAGCTCCCACCGTGCCTGGTACAGAGCCCCACGTGTCCATTTTTGCCCTCAGTGGACTTCCCTTCCCTGACTTAGCCTCAGCAGCCCAAGCTGGATTATGCTTCAGCTGCCCTGCAGTGTATGAGCAGCGAGGGTTTGCTGACAGGAGCCACCATCCTTTGCACCAATCACCAAAGCAAAGCCCCAGCAACGCCACACGTGCGATTAAAGCAAATTCCTGCCTGTGCCTCTGCCCAGCAGGCACTCCCTGCCCGTGGCACAGGGCCTGGGCTGTGGGCACACAGATAGGCTCCTTGCCCTGGCTGTGATAGCTGAGGATGGGCTCAGGCCTACGTGACCAAGGCAGGGCTGCAGCTGAAGCACCAGGAAGGCTGAGCGTTTGATTTCCTGGTAGCACTGAGAACTGGGCAAGTGGTGCCAGCAACACTGCAAGATAGCCCGAGCTGCACCCTGCCCCACCTTCCACAGGGATGGCCCTGGCCCTGCCTGCCCTTCTCCACGGGCTGCATCTCCTCGAGGAGCCTGGTGAAGGAGCTGTTAATGCAGCAATTTATGGGTAGGGGTGTTTGGGTCTGGGGAAGAGGGGGACAGGCTCTATGCTGACTTCTCCCAAAGAAAAGAGAACCTGTCTCTGAGAGCACCCCCAGCTGATCAGGTGGGCAGCAGCCTCCTGGCACAGCTCCTGCCCAACTGCAGAGCTGGGCCATGGCAGCACCTCCCAGTCCCCACACACCAGAGCAGCTTGGCTCTGATCAGCTGCCTCTGTTCCTACCACACACAGCTGAGAAGGCAGAGAAAGACTTGCCCAGCTGAGAGCTGTCCTGTGCAGGTGAGATAGCAGGAGCTTGATCACAAAACTGAAAAAGCTGATTTGAGTCAGAGGTACTCCAAGGGTCATTCAAGTGCTGGAAGGGGACAGAAGCTCAGCCAGCCCCAAGAGAGAAAACTGCACACACAGCTGCCCCAGTGCTGGGCCACCCTGAAGGGGTCTGGGAGCTCTCCTCAGCAGCAGGATGCTACTGAGGCAAGGAGAGTGCTTTTCCAGGAAACTTCCTGCAGACTGTCTTACCATGAAATTAAAGCAAATAGTTTTTTTTACTTCCACTACAGCTAGGGCTGAGCCTGCTTTTCTACTTGGCTGTCTATTCCCAAGCATGGTGAGACCTGCTCCTTCCTTTTCCCCTTTGCCATGAAAAATGGACATTTTATGGTAAGTGTACTGTAACACTGCATATTCTGATCCTAGCTGGAGTTGTGCTTTCAGAACTCTTCCTAAAAGGAAGAAAAGCAGTGTTGTAAGAGGGAGGGGGAGGGAAAACAGTCAGAGAAGGATAAGCTAGCATTCCTCTCACCAGCTCTTGCACTGGAATTCAGAGTGGGCTCCTTCCAGGAGCATGGCTCAGCTCTTGCAGCATGGCACAGTGCAAGAAGAAAAAGGGGGAGCTGATAAGGGAATGCAGTTATCTTTCTAAAATTTGAAAAGGGTTTCTCTTGCCACCAACAGAAGCAACTCCATGCTTCTCTGTCTGGGCTTTCCAAATTTGCCTTTCAAGAGTAGAAACAGGAGAGTGTGCTGATAACAAAGGCATTCCCTCTCAGCTCATCCTACACAGCAACCTCACATCAGAGTATACAGGACTGGCTGGGAGCAGAGAGAACAAGCTGGCAGAGGACAAGGACTACCCAAAATCTGTGCCAGAGGGCCACTTGCTTCCTCAGCCCTCTGCAGGAGAGCCAGAGTCAGCGTGCACCCTCAGACTAAGCCCATCAAGTGTGACTACTGCTGGGGCAGAAATAGATGTAAGATGGTCAAGCCACCTGTCCCAAACAGGACAGCCATCGTGTGCTCCAGCAAACAGCCCAGGAGCCGGGACCATCTCCCAAAGCTCCAGGGATACAGCAAACAGAAAGGAGCCAGGGAAGCCTCACAGCCCTGCACAGAACAGCAGGCACCACTCTGTCCTTGTCCCCTTCCCCTGGGACTGACTACAGCTGTGCTTCATCAGAGCAAGGAGGCAACCCCAGAGCAGATCCCTCAGCTCACCTCCCTCCCTCTCACAGAGAGTAGGAAATTGGAAACTGAAGTGCTTAGGTAGCCCAATCCATTTAGCATTCATTTTGTCATTTGGTCACATGCCAAATTTTCTCTGGAAAACAACACACTGACTACAGCAACAGCTGGCAGAGGCACTGAGACAGGATGAGATACCTGACACTTCCTAAAACCTGAGCTGCCTTCTCCTCAGATAGCACAGACAAGCACAGAGCCTGTCTGCAGCTCAGCGGCCTGGCAAGTCCAACACTTTTTCCAAAAAACATCAGGAGCAAACTCCAGCCCCTTTTTCCATACTAACATCATGGTAAAACTCCAACATGTTCTGCAAGCACAGGGCAGGTAAGCTGCTGCTCTGCAAGGGGGTGTTTGTGTCCCTCAGCTGCAGGCAACCTCACAGCACAGCTTCAGAGGCCAAAGACTTCCTACCCACAGGAGAGGACAGCCCATAGCACATCCAAAGCTGGTGGCATAGAGAACCTCAGTGTCTGTTTGGTACAGCCTGCCCAGGAGCTCCCACTGAGTCCTGGAATTCGGGACTGTCCCAGGGTCCTGCACAAAGCTCAAGGATGTGGATAGCAGAACTGTCCCATTGGAAACAGCTGGCAGAGCTCATGCCCCCAGCTGCCTCCTGCTACCACCCCTGCCAAACGAATTTACTGCCAATCCATTCAACCCTACCCCTAGGCGAGCTAAACCAAGTAGAAAAAAACCCATCTTTATTTACACCGCAGAGCAGCGGGCAGGCCCCGCCCTCCCCCAGCCACACCAGCATGCACAGAGCCCCTCTGCCCCTGCTGGCCGGCAGCACAGCTCCTCCCTCAGCGCTGGATCCTCACCAGCATGACGGTGACGTTGTCGGCCGAGCCGCGCTGCACCGCCTTGCTGGCCAGCCTGTTACACGCGGCCTCGTACCGCGCGTCCACCTCCTGCCGCCCTTCTCTCATCTGCAGGTTCTTATCCTGTGGGGACAAAGGGGGGGCGTTGCTGCCAGCTGAAGGAGGTACCTTGTGTTTTCCGAGCACTGAGAAGGGAGCATACTCTGGCAGGAGTCCATTTGGTGCCCCCTGCACTGAGCCAGCCCCCAAGCCGCCTTCTCCTCACCTCCAGGCAGGACACAATGAAGTTCACAGCTTCTTCTGGTGTAAACACTTTAAAGAGGCCATCACATGCTATCAGAATGAACCTGTAAATCAAGTAGAGACAGGTTCCAAGGCTGAATTTTTGGCTCCCCAACTACAGCAAAATCCCTCCAATCTATTTTATGAACATCCGTGCTCGGATCCAAAGGGAAGATGCCATAAAAGCTCATCTGAAAATCCCTTGGCATTTTCAGATTCATGGCAATTCAAAATACAGGTCAAAGAGCCAGACCTAGATCAGGACATCCTAGCTGTTCTACAACACCAGCAAGATCATATATGGTCCTGGTCAAATGCTCCATTGTTTTTCTAAGAACTGCTTCTTTCCTTTAAGTCCTCTTCATTCACGTATCTTCCCTGTGAAGCAACTAATGCAAGGAAATGGAGAAACTAAGCTGAACCCCTCACATACCTTTACACTGCTACACTCCTGAGGTATGTGGTAATTTAAATATGCAAATTCAAAAGAAAAGCATGCAACACAATTGTGATCAGAAAACAAAGTATTGCCACAGGCTGCAGAAGGTTGAGGAGATACAAAGCCCAAGGCAAGGACAACGTTCCCCTTAGGATGGGGAGACAGCCTGCTGTGCACTCTCTGCCTGCACAGGGAACTGTATTTACCAGGAGCCCTAAACACAGCTACCAGGACAAGGAAAACTACAACCAACCTACAGAAATGGTCAGTCTGCACTTGCCTCTGTGAAGGTCATTTCAAGTGTCTGATACTCAAGAGTATCTTTAGAAATATTTGAGTGGATCACTTGATATGGAACTCTAATCCCAGAAAAAGCAGCAGTACTGGGTTACACTCTCACCTCTGAGAGTCTGCAGGGCCAGACTGACACAAAAGCTCACTGCAATTTGTCGTTGCCAATCATATAGTGGAAAAGTATCTCAAATCTTCAAATTTCAGAGCTGAATGCAAAGTATTTAGGGGCACTACAGCTGAACAACTCTCAGACAGAATGGAGACCCAAGAACTCAAGCCTTAACTAACTGCCTGAACACTGGTTTGTGAACTTAATCAGAGCACAAAGAACATCTAAGGCTTGTGTATGCTATTGCTACGAGGCAGGTTCCCCCAAGAGGAGCCTTCACAGGATCTTGGCAGAGCAGCAGCATTATCCCACTGCTCTGATAAGAAACACAAGCAGAGAGACACCAGCAGTGAGAGCATCCTCTCATTCTGGGGGATCAGTCTGAAGCACCTTGGGTCTCACAGCAGAGCAAACAGGGCTGTGCAGATTCTGCTGAGCAGAGCTGGGACAGCCAAGCCCCATGCCAGGGCAGACCTTACCTGTCATTGTGTGTGAGCTGGCAGCGTTTGATATCTGGCACAGAGATGACACCACAGCGCTTGTACTGGCCGTCCCCAATGGAGCGGGAAACCTCCAGCACCCCCAGGACTCTTCCATCCCTGCACCAGAAAGGAAACACTGAGAGCCCTCCCCACGTGTGCATTTCACTGCACTGCCTGATGGGGACACTTCGTGCATCCCTCTGCTTGGACAAATAGAGACCCACTTCCCCAGCAAGCCTTTATTCCCTTCCAAGCCTCCTTCCCTTTCTGTATGTGTGTGTGAAGCTCTGGGAAAAAAGTGAGAGAGAAGAGGAAATGAAGTCAGGAGACTCCAAGGCTGTTTTCTGTCACCCTGCTCTCACTCAAGCCGTGCTTATCCTAGCAAACTAGGGCAGTAAGAGTTATTGTGAGCTGAACCCCCTGTGACATAGTTTGAATAGAGATTATTTTTTGGCAAGATATCCAGCAAACTGCTCTTCACTAGAAGCCCAGAGTGGCAGAGGTCTGAGTCAGCAGCTCCTCCTGTGACCTGAGGATACCAACCCCTACAGACTGGCTCAGCTGCAGACAGTTCCCAGGAGTGACAAACACAGCATGTTCAGCTCCTGATCACAGCCTTGAGTAACCACTGACTACAGCAAGCAGTTCTGTGAAACCCACATTACACCACCCCTTAGGAAACAGCTCTGGTTTGTTAAGCTTCTCTGATTAACCAAGCTCACTAGAGAAACAGCTTCCCACACTTCACCTTTCCAACAGTCAAGCATCTTCTCCCCAGGAAGGCTCTTCTGTGCCCTCTTGGAATACATCTCATTCATCTCACAGTCCAAGCAGCCCCACTTGAGATAAAAGCAGGAAGCAAGGCACATCACAGAGAAGAGATCTGACGCTCACACACTTTGTGGCTTATCTCTTGGGCCCAAAATATTGAACTGCAAGCAGAGGGAGAGGCTCCCAGGCAGTCAGGGGCCACTTCTGAAAGGAGCTAACAGACACTGGGCCATCTCTCTGCCATGTGCAAAGACAGATCAGTGCTAAGTATAAGCAGCAGCATGTGCTCCCCAGAGATAAGGGGAACAAAGTGCTCCAGACATGGCAGCATAACAGAACTGAGCCCATCCCTCTCCTTCCTGTCTGCATTTTGCCTCCACAGGCATGAAGATGCTTCACCTGCACTGAATCTTCTCTTTGTGAAGACACCATTAGATCAAGAAACAGCCTTCAAAGAAGAGAGAAAAACCTAGCCAGGGAAATAAGACTCAGCTGTTGTGTTCACCACCAGCTCCCCAAACAGCCATGAACTCCTTTCTGCACAGGAACATGAAGATAATCACATTCTGGCTCCAGAGAACTCCCTCCTAATGCAGAGAGCCTCTCAGGTAACCCCAGGGGAGCAACACCAACTGCTATCAAGGGCTTTTTGTGCCCCCTCTCACGGGACAAGGGGACAGGAGTCATGCTGCAGGGAAGTGAGTTCAGCTCAGCATCACAGTGTGCACAAAGCAGTAACTTCTTCAACAATCCAACCCAGCTCTGTAGGTCAAGCTTAAGCATGCCTATGGCTGGTATCCCACTGCCAGGCTTTCACATGGGTCCTGCCTTGGCCACCAATAGGCACTGGGAACCATCAACCAAGCCCAGGAACTGAATCCTCACAGGCCCAAGGCACCGCTCTTCCCACGGGCAGCAGATTCTCTCAACTGGGATGCACACTGTGCTCAGGAAACATCAAAACCTCAATGCTCAGGCCCAAAATCAGGCTAGGGTTCAGATTAGCTCATTGCCACCCTCAGGCACTTACCTGACATTTCCCCCAGCTTTCTGTATCCGCATCCTCTCCTCATACTGGGTGGGGTTATGCTCCTTGCTGAGGCTTAAGGCTGTGTGTTTCTGACTCTCCTCATTGTAACGACACAGAATCGCCTGTGCTGACAAAAGACCATCATCAAACACAACTGCAGCAACAACCTGAGAGACAGCCCCAAACTGTAATGGATGGCTCTACATCAGGCCAGTGGTGCTTCTCAGGGCTCATTCCTAGGCAGGAGGTTCAGTGCTGTTATCAGTGATCTGGATGCAAGAGCTGAATCCATCTGGCACCAAATTTGCAGATGATACCAAACTGGGAGTGCTGTGGAGTCTCTGGAGGGACAGCAGGCCTTGCAGAGGGATCTGCACAGATGCACCACTGGGCAATTCCCGTGGCACAGAACTGCTCAGTCCAAGGGCTGGATTCTGCAGCCAGGGTGGAGCAATGCTGAGCACCAGTGTGAGCTGGCAGAGGAGGGCTGGGGAGCAGCCCTGCTGGAAGGATCTGGGGGGGCTGGCTGGCAGCAGGAGCCATCACCAGGAGGGCAAATGGCATCTTGGGGGCACCCAGCCCAGCGTGGGCAGCGGGTCAGGAGAGGGGCTGGGCTGGCTGTGCTCAGCACTGGGGCAGCCTCAGCCAGAGCACTGCAGTGTCAGAAGTGATGGGAAGGTGCTGCAGTGTGTCTAGAAGAGGAGAACCACGCTGGGGCTGGGGCTGCAAGGCGTGACCTGAGAGGAGGCTGAGGGCTCTGGGTTTGTCTGGTTTGGAGAGGAGGAGGCTGAGGGACAACCTTATCCCCCCCTGCAGCTTCCTGAGGAGGGGGCATGGAGAGGGAAGTGCTGATCTCCTGGGAATGCTGATCTCAAAGCTGGGCCAGGGGAGATTCAGGCTGGACATTAGGAAGTGTTTAATTATAGAGCATATAATCAAATACCGCACCAGGCTTCCTGCAGAGGTGGCTGATGCCCCACACCATCAGTGTTTAAGAGGCATCTGAACAATGGTGAGACTGGTCAAGACAGCTGGACCAGATGCTTTTCATTAGGTCCCTTCCAACTGAAATATTCAAATATTCTCTTCTTGATACTGTGAGATATTTAGCACCATCAAGGAGAGCTTTCACACACCAATGTTTTACACTATGGGAGACAACACAGATGTACTCTGTACCCACCCAAAACAAGATGCTTTGTAGGAACAGTTGAGTAGCTCATGACAACTCAGACATCCCAAACAAACAAACAAAAACACCCACCAAGCTCTGGGCAGAAGAAAGATGCCACCAGTGGTCTCCATTCTGCTTACCCGGCTGTCCCCGAGGTTGGCTATGTAGAGAATATTGTCCACAGCTAAGACACAAGTAGCTGTGGAGCCATCCTTCCATGCTGGCTTCCTGAAGGGAACAAAAATTATGTTACTAAAGGAGAAAAATGTAGGAAGTTACAGAGTAGGTGTTCCTGGGGACTCAAAGAAGTGTCCTGTGCCAACACACAGCAATCAGGCAGCACAAGCCCACAGCAGCTGCCTGCTAGGACCAGGAGAGAGGAACTACACAAACTACAGATTTCTGAATGCACAGCCAATGCCCAGCTGGTGTAAATGCTGCCAACCACAGCTCCCACACCAACCCTTCCTCACACTCAGCTCCCAGGAAAGCTCATATGTGAGCAGAACAGGCTCAGCCCTGATGGCTGCCTAAAGCTACAGCATCATGAGCAAATAACCCTGCACTGCTCCTTGGGAAGCTTCTTTGCAGCAAAAGGAAGACACAGCCCACTGTGCAGCAGAAATGCTCTTTCTTGCTTACGTTTTCCTTCCTTTTTTCACAGTATCCCTGCTCTCTCCCCCATCTGAGCCCTCACCATTCCCCTTCAGCAGCACCACCACTCGCTCGGTCGCTCTCCTCCTATTTCACTTCCTGTAGTTAAGCTTTTATCTCTAGAGTGCTTGGTAAAATGAGAAGCATTTCTTAGATTACAGCTGCCAGACCAGTCCTGTCCACAAAAAAGCCTGCCTATGATGCCACTCTTCACTAAACTAGCTTCAAGAGACTATTTCTAGGCACATTTCACCCAGTTTTTCCTTACTTTGAAGGTGTGGCTGAAGGAACATGACTGATTTCATTATCAATACAGCTATTGCTAGCAATCCTTTGCCATGCCTTAAGTTATGTTTCTGACCAGAGGCTGGTTTGATAAAGACTTTATTGTGACAGACTCAAGAAAGCATCTTCCTTTTGCTTGGTCAAAATTGTAAAGAGACTGAGCCAGTCTGCAATTTTCTTAAAATTGAAAGTTCTCAGGGAATAGCAGAGTCAAATAATCAATAGTCTCTCCATCTGTGATAGAGGTGTCACTGTGAAATAATAACAGTAAAAAACCCAAACCACATGTGTGTAAAGGATTGGCAACAAAGTACTTGAAATGCAATCTACATCTCCCCTAGTCCACACAGTTGGTATGCCAGTTCAGCAGACTGAGAAAAGGCCAGGGTGCTTGGCTCTCCCCACCCAGCTGCAAGGCAGGCTGGCATTTACCCCACAGAGGGACATTGCTCAGCAACATCTGTTTTCTAAAGAGCTGAAGAAAGCAAGATTTGAATGTACACTGGGAGATGTGGGTCTTTCAACACAGGGAAAGCCACCTCAGGGATGTGTTCCAGCCTGGCAAGCAGAACTCTAAAGGAAGTTTGGTGGCCTCTACAGATCCCTTCCTGCCACAAGCTGATGCCATCAACAGAGAGATCCCATCTCAGGCAGTATGGGACAAGTCCCTTCAGCAACATGGCAAGTCTTTAAAAAGAAGGCAAACAAGATGCCCTGATAAGGGCAGAGGTGGTCCTTGGACCTGTTTTGCTTCCTTCCTTCACAAGGAACATGTATTTTAGTCTAAGGCATCCTACAGAATGCTTGCCATAGAGTGAGACCAGAACATGCCATGACCTAGTTCTAGGAAGCACTCAGCTGGCAGAGTCACAGCCTGGCACACTGGAGCTGTGTGGAGTTTTGCCAAAGCACAGGGATGACACAGGAAGGTTTCCTCTGCCCTGCTCACAGCTCAGACCTCAGAGATGCACACTAAGAAATCCAAATTAACACAAAGCATTTGCACTTACTGGCTGGATGCCTGCTTTAGAAACTCCTCATCTGTGTGTTTGAAGGTATCCAAAAGGCATCTCTTCACAGTTTTCTCCACACTGGCTACCTCACCTGTCAGAGAAAACAGCAACTAAGCTCCAAGTGAAACACATCTGATCTATCCTAGTCTGTCCCTTTGCTCATCCAACATTCAGTCAGGCAGTGAATCTCTGGACTCTGCAGAGCAGCTGGGGCACACCCCAGGCTTACCCTACAGCTAAGCAGTAGTGCATGTGGAGGGTTTATGACATAAACCTCTCTGCCACAGGAGTATTTTCACACTTGATGTGGTACTGCCAAAATTTGCAACAGCACATCTTACACTTGTTTAGTGAGTCACAATTGCACCCTTGTGCCAAGAGAGCTTCCAGCCCTCTCCCCCAGCAGACACAGCAGTCTTGCAAGCCCTCTGGGAATAAGGGATGGGTACTGTAGGACTCTGCCCAAACAGATCACTTTCCCTGTCCACTGCCAAGGCAGAAAAGGTGATGGCTGTGATACAGCCCTTACTCCACTCCTCTCACCTTTAGGAAATTTCTTAATCAGGTTCTGGTGCAGATTCTGTGCTGCAAATTTTGAGGCTCGGACTCCACCGTGGCCATCAAAAACAGCGAAGTAGGAGACACGTGTGCTGTGAGGAAACAAAAAGGAGCAGAAAGAGGCTAAGAAAGGCCACTAGCCAGGGAATGGGATCGAGTACATTCCTCTCCATAATGCCCTGCCCTGTGTCAGCCAGACTGAAAATCCTGCACTCCAAGGCATGAAAGGTAGCAGTCTCTGAGGTCATATATTCAGCCTTTACACTGTTTACGTGTTCCAGCACTGAGCTCAGAACTTTCTTGTAATTTTCCACTCCTCAAGAAAATGAAGGGCTAAAAGGTTTAGACTTCAACTTGGCATAAAAGCACAAAAACATTTTACCTCAAGGACACTGCAACTCTCCAGTATTACAGACATCAGACCAGCCAATCCTACAGTACCTTCCGTGCCTAAGCTTGTTCCAACTATGCTACAGACAAAAAACTTGGATCACTCAGAACACAAATCTCTTGGAACAGTACTAGTTTAGATGCTAAATCCAGTATCAGAGGGATGCTTGAGAATATTCTTTTACACACCCACTTACATTTGGGTAATAGAGGATCAACATCCAGAGTTATTGGGCTCTCATGAAGTCAGTGACTGAATCCTCTAAGCACCCCCAAAGGGAGGATTTTGTACACACCAGCCCTGTGAATTGCCTGGGAACACAGTTAGCTGATGATTCACTCTCCCACAAGCCCAAACCATGCACCACAAGACAGGCAGACAAGAGCATCAGCTGTTCAAAGCAAAAAGGATCATCCCCCAGCTGAAGCAAGCTGGAGCTCCCCCACTCCCAGGATGGCTGCTCTGGCAGCTGGGGCCCACTTACATTTGGGAGGGCAGAGGCTGGCATTCCTCAGTGATATCGTTTAAGATGACATGTGCATCCTGCATGTCTTCTCTCTCACCTTTTCTCTCTGCCACATAACCCTTCAGCCCAAGAATGCCCACTGATCCTAAAGAGGAATAAAGCAGACACATGCATGCAAATCAAACTCCTCTGTCTCCTCAGCTCAGGCTACAAACCAGTAAGTTCTCAGCTTTCAGAGCCCTGTCCTGGCAGGGCAGCCCTCATCCTGCAACAAAACATCTAGAGCATCTGCTGCTAAACAGGGCATGTTTATTTTGTAATGTGGGTTTTTCAGTGTCCCCAAGGTCAGCAGCTCTAAAAGCAGCCTGCCCTCATTCAGCAGGCAGCTGTAGCCAAGCAGGACTGCTGGGCATTGGACAGGACTCTTACCAAACAGGGACAGGGGACAGGGTGGGCAGGGGAAGCACGTGGCACTGAACCTGCAGATTAACTAAAGCACAGCTTTAAAGAGTGCACTAAGGACAGGAAATCCAGGTCTGATGCTCCCAGGACGTCCTTTCCTTTGTACCCCTGAACACATCTTATCCCAAAGCTGAGACACAGCATGCAGCCTCTGAAGCCAGAGGCCCTGTATGTACCAAGCCTGCCTCTCCCCCTCTCTGGCATCCTTAGCAGCCAGCAGAGAGGTTTGTGGATGTGGCAAAAGAAAGTGGAGTGGATCCAGCCTTACAGAGGTTCCACACCCAATCCCCCTCTTGGCAGCACAAACAGTTATCCTACAGTGCTGGGGTGCACAGCAAGAAGGCCCAGGTGAAGGAGGCAGAGCCAGGAAGCTCGAGGAGCTCCCACAGAGCCCTGCAGCAGTTTGTTTCCTACAAGAGGCTGAAAAGGCAGGCAGACTGAAGAACCAAAGCTTAGCTTTGTTCTGGACTTACTCAGCCCAACGCCAAAAGTACAAATTGAGTACATTTGTTTTCAAACTGTCTGAAAACCTTTACAAACTTTCTTTTCCACAAGTTCTTCCCTGCCATTCTTCTCTTCCTCCTCCTCCAAGGACTTTCTCTTCTGCCCTTTCTCTTGGCTCCCTGCTGATGAGACTTGCTTAGTAGCACTGGAGGCTGAAAGAAAGCAAAAATGCAGGTGGCTCAAGTATTCCAGGACTGTTTTACTCACACAAATTCAGCAGCAGGTCCTTTTATACCAAAGCGCACTCGGGAGTGCATGCTCAAACACTTACACAGCATTAAGTGACCACAATTATTACTCCACAACCCACAAGTCTTCAAGTTTTATACCTTAGCTACAAGCATTTTATTTTTTTTTTTTTTGCAGTTAATTACTCAGAAAGTTAATGTTACAGGCTGGAACATTTCTACAACATTATTATTATTATTTTCCTCCATTATCTCTGCCCACAACAATGTGAAGAAACTTATATATGCATATTTTTAGAGGGCCCAGAAGAAATCTACAAATTAAAGCTAGCAAGCAAAACCTGATGTCAGAACTGTGGCTTTTTTCTTCTGGAGATTTAGGCACCTATGGGTACAGTGAATTATCTCAGCTCCTCCCAGGTGACAGCAAGCACACAGCTGCATGCAGAAAGCCTTGCCAGAGCAGCAGTCTGGGTTTGAAGCCATTTTCAGCAAGGAACAAGGAGGCAGCCTATGCCTACAGCAGAAAAGCAGCCAGGGCAGTGGCTGCAGCAGGGCACCTTCCCTGCCAAAGCAGGCAGCTTTCAGAGAACGAGGGTCCCCAAAAGACAGGAATGTACTTCTGGGAACAGGCCTAATTTTAAGATTCAGAATCCTGATTTAAACAATTGGGGCACAAATTACCACGGCAAGTGTCAGCCAATCTGGACTGGAGAAATAAGCACCAGGATAACTTGCTGTGTGTCCAGCACAAGAGGCTGCATCGTGGGCTTTTCCCAGAGAGGGGTGGCTCAGCAGAGGCTGATGAGGGACACAGCTCCTTACCTGGGTCACCACTGCTGGCTGGGGGGAGACCATCGAAGAGCAAAGAGCCTTCTTTTCCTGGAGCACAAGAAGAAGACAAAAATAACTTATAACAAAAACAAAATACCTTTGTTCCTTTTAGGGAATAATGCTTTGCCTGTGTCTCTCCTGAGGTCAGGAAATTATGTCAGTTTACCAAAGAGAGCCAAATTTTTGCTTCTGTTACTAGTCAGGAAAATACAGGCTTTGCATTTGTTCCAGGGAACATTTTCACTGAATGTTTTATAGAATATATGTAGAACATCTATAACACCCTGGTTATTAAAAAAAAAAACACCAACCAAAAAACAAACACGATGCAGCTGGCCTGCATACCAGCACTGATAACCCTACTGTCTTTATTCTGTCTAACAAAGAGCAGGATTTACACCCATTTCATCTGAAAGACATGCTGATGCAGAAAACACAGAAAACCAAATCTGATGGCAGGAACAGAGCACCCATACCTGAGTCAGCACTGCTGGATGGTGGGAGATCATCAAACAGCAGAGGCCCTTTTTGGGCATCTTTCCCTGCAAGGCACCAGGGCAGAGTAAGGAACCAGTGCAGGCTCTCCTGGGGGGAGCTGTTCTGAAAGGTCCCCAGGCCAGCACAGGTGCGGTGAACCAAGAGAGCCTTACTTCCATCTGTAATTTTAGCAGCTGCTACGCAAGCCAAATAACCACCTGTCTGGGGTGGAGGTGGACTTTTGTCTTGAGAACAGGTTTTTAGGTTTTTTTGCTAGCAATCCACTAAGCTCGCATTAACATTCCCAGTAAGGGGAACGGCTCCAACACGGTCTAAACCGCAGTTCATACAGAACATGCAAAAACACGGTCGAAACAGCATGGGAGCGAGACCCAGGGGAAAAGAAAACTACAAAACCCACCAAACGCGGCGATTTCTCCAGCGATTTTTAACCCGTCCCCTCACCCTCCCCCCTGCCCCTCAAGCTCCCTGTGGCGGCG
>VZTB01005563.1:390824-403012 GCA_013397245.1 Thryothorus ludovicianus | reverse complement strand
CTCAGCTGCCCGCAGCTCCCCTGTCGCCCCCGCTCCCCCGGCCGCCCCGCCAGCCCCGCACAGGACGCTCAAGCGCACGGGAACTGCGTTAAATGCGACATTTATTTCAGAACCGAACAAGCCTCACGTGCGCACGGACGGCCAGGACCCGCAGTACTGCCCCCCCCGGCACACGGCAGGGAGCGCCGGCGGGAACCGGAGAGCGGGGAGTGTGGCCTCCGTCCTCCTCTGGCCCCAGCCTGCCCGCCGATGCCCGCCTGCCTCCCGTGCCACCCGCTGCCCTGTGGAATTTCCCTTCCGTTTTGGCTTATAGTCGTGCTTGAAGCTCCGGTTTGCGTTCCTTGCCGAGGGGTTGGGTGCCAGGGCCGTGACGAGGAGCGCGGTGCTGGTCAGAGCGCTGCTGGTAAGATGGCAAGTGGCCCGTGTGCCGCATCCAGCGGGCAGCTCTGTTTCCCTCGGCTCCGACCTCCAGCCGAGCCGTCTGCTCTGCAGGTTTGCTGGCCTCAGGCATGGTTCGGCTCTGGCTGGAGGATGCCCTTCGGCTGGCTGCGTCTCGTCTGTGGCACAGGCAGCACCACACAGCCCTGGCCAGCGAACCTGTGTCTGGTCCCTGACAGACACTGGTCCCTTCTCTACCAGAAGCTGCCTCCCTTCTGGAAGAGCCTCCCCTCAGGTACCCCCTGTTTCTTCACCCTTAGCCCCTTACAGTGAAATTTGGGATGGTACCAACTCGTCCTTGCTCAGAGCACAGAAGCCAGGATGTTGCAGCCTGGGCCCCTGCATTGCCCCAGCTCGGCCTCTCTGTGCCTCCAGACTGGCACCTCTTCATACAGAAAAGGCACAAATTGGCCTCCAGGTCTAAAAACGATGACAGAGAGGAAAATAGCCCAGTTTGCTGGGGAACTGGGCTGAGAGGAGCAGCCCCACTGCACATTTGGACTGTAGTAATAGGGAAAGATGCCCAAGGGGCTGTGGCGAGGCCAGGCAGAACCAGCATGTGCTCAAGAAGAATCCCCAAACTCTTTCTGTCACGCAAAACCCAAGCTAAAGGGTGCCTGATATGCAGCAAGGGGGCCAGTGCAAGCCTCTACTCCTCTGCCATGTCCCTGCCTATCCGTGCCCCCCACAACACGAATATAACGAGAAGACAGCACCACGTCCCACACACACACACACACACGCACACCCCACAGACAGTGCAGGGAAGTGTGGCAGAGCCGAGGCACAGCTGTGCTGGACGAGACAGCAGAGCTGGGGGGTGCCTGGGAGATGCACGGAGGAAGATGCTCAGCTTCCAACACGGAGCTGTGCCAGATGCTGCTGGCCCCTTGGGAAGCCCTGAACAAAAACATCTAACCATGGGTGAGAGATGGGAGAAGAGAGAGAGAGCTGCTGCTGGAGGAGGTGGGAAGCAGTGATGGCTGGAGGAGAAGGTCTTTTCAGCAAAAACACCTCTGATGCAGGAAGCCCCCAGATTAACATGCTGATGGAGGCAGGGTGGGGGAAGGTGGGTCCTCACTTCTGCAGCAGAGGAAGAGTGAGAAAACACCAGCTATAACAGAAAAAAGAAGCCCCATCCCCACCCTGACACCCTTTGATCTGCTTTGAGTCTGTCATCCTGCTGGGAGAAGAGGGGATGTGCAAGCCCTTTTTGGGAAAGGGCAAGAAGGATCCTGTAGGGTGGGATGGTGATTCCTAGTCGTGGCTCCTGGGGAATTTTCCTATTCCACCTGAACCTCCACACTCCCTGCAGGGTTGGGATCCTTGGCATCCTGCCCTAAGAGTGGGAAATCCCTTTGGATGAGTCACTGGCTGGGATAGTGGAGGTGGCCAAAGTGCTTTTGGTTGGAAATGGCAGCCCAGCATGGGGTGACAGACAGAGCCATACCCAGAGCTCTCCTTTTCCCTCCAGTAGGACCAAGCTCCAAAGTGCAGTGACCTATCTGTGGTGACATGAGTGCCCTGGCCAGCTGAGACCTGTGGGCTCCTCCCTTCCAGAGGTAGATGGGACAGGTAGGAATTGCCTTCTTTGGGAAGACATGGTGGGCTGTCTGGCCACTGCTCAGGGGAAAAGTAGTTTATGCTGTAGGGGAAGGCAAAGCAAATAGTTGGGAAGGGCATAAGAGTGAAGGTGAGAGCTGCGCTGCTGCCAGGCACAAAGCCAGGGATGTCCCGGGGAAGGCATCTCTGGAACCCCAGCCCACCACCAAGGCTCTCCCCTGCCTGGGGGAGGCATTGGCTGGGGGCCAGGACTCAATTTAGGGGATTTTTGTGATGTAAATAGAAATAAATACTTTATAAATATAATCTTAAAGTACTGACACCTGATCTTACTCTGCTGTCTCTTGCAGAAACACCGGTAAATTAGGGAAACCCCACATCTAAATGACCACTTTCCCTTTGCCTGAGGGCAATTCCTCCTGCTCTCCCAGCTCTGAGCTTTACTGCATTCCCATCTCTCTAGATCAAAGACCAGCTTTTAGCCAAAACCACCTTTCTCACTCCCTCCCCTCTGATAGGGACCTTTTCTGGAGCGTTAGATGGTGTGATATGAAGGTCACCCATGGAGGGACAGGCAGAAGATGGCACGTGCACAAGGAATCCTGCCCAGGCGGGTCCAGGCTTTTGCAGCTACAAACAGAAGTGAGTTTCCCCTGTGAAGCTGTGAATCAAGACAGATCCTTCCATGGAGCAGAGAGCTGGGGCAGCAGATGGTGTGAAAGATCAGATATTAACATGGGGAGTCTTCAGACAGAATCAGCTATCTTGATCCTGTTGGCAGACGGATGAGGTGGAGGGTGTTTTTCAGGTTAGATTCTCATCTGGGCTGTTCTCCTTCTGGACAGCTTGGATCTGATTTGGAAAACAAGGGACAAAAGGTGTTAAGAGATGTGGACAAGGAGAGGGGTGGACTCCCAGGTTCAGTGTCCTACCTCCAGGCTCATACTTGAATCCATACAGTCTTTTTAGGCAGAGTACACAGATTTCTGTGCATTTATTCCTATTCCCCTAGTCCTGACACTTGAGGTGATCTCAAGAAGTCCATGAGATGGTCTTGATGAGGAATGAAAACATTTAGTGCAGGAGGCTTGGTGTGCAGCTGCGATTTGAGCTGCAGGGGTGGGAGCCTGAGGCAAGAGTCTGTGAACTGCCGATCATTTGCATAACAAAGGGCACAGGGACCTGTGGCACAGCCAGGTGAAGGACACTGGGAGAGAGGGTGTAAAAGCCCAGGGTTTCCTTTGTTCAGAGTCCTTTCTCAGAGGCACCCAGCTCCAGCTTTTATTTTGTTATTGCACCATGATTAAATTATTTTAAGGATCGAGATGTCTGAGACTGTGCTATAGGAAACCTGTGACGGAGCCAGTTAGAGAACCTTGTCTGAGTGTGTGTGTGTGTGTGTGGTGAGTGTGGGAAGTTAAGCAAGGCCCCTGTCAGGATCACTGGAACCACCTGATGTGAAGGGGCCTCAGTCCCAACTTAGGTGGTTCGAGTGTGGCTCCCAGAGCAGCTCCTGGATGGTCAGACAGGAAAGTTTCTGTAACAGTCTCAAAAACTCTGTGGGATGGTCTCAAGAACAGTAACAGGCCAGTGATCCTGCCACCAGGCATGGATGTTGCTTTGGGCTCAGCACAACAACACCTCTGTACCACCTGGAATCTGGCCCTAGACTGTGAAGCATTTAAATGTGGATGAGCTGAATTCAAAATTAATATGGTCCAAGTTTGCCAGCCTGTGGAGACACAGCTCTGCATAGGAGATGCTCCCCACATCTGCCTGGGGGAAAGCACTGGGAGCCTGCAGCCCCCCAGCAATAGTTTCTCTCCATCCCCCTTTCCCCAGCTGCCCCAGTACCTTATGGATCCAGCCAGGAGAGGGTTGAAAGCGTAGAGCCAGTCGTGCATGTCTTTGTCACTGCTCGCCTGCAGCAGGATGCCCCGGTGCTCCGTGCACACCGCAAACGTGTTCGGGGTCTGCGAGGGGAGAGCCACAGCTTAGTCCTTCACTCAATGGGGGGTGTGCAGTGGGGCTGGATGCCGGTGCCCTACCTTGAGCATGGCCTGCTGGTCCTCGCTGTACTCCACCTGGGCCTTGGAGAGGTTCAGGATGGCCCTCTCGACCGCATCCTTGTCTGAGTTGTAGATGTAGACGTAGGGACGCCGGACCACCACGAAGCGTTTCACCCATCCATTGGTGTGAGGCTCCAGGAAGTGCAGGTAGCCCTTTTTGGAGACGATGGGGCTGCAGAAGGGATCCAGGTAAGGCATGGGATACAGACCACGAGGAGGTGGCAGTGGTAGGGCACGAACCCCCTGCCCATAGGTGCTCTCCTTGTTGGCTGCCCCAGTTGCTCCTACCTGACTCGAATCTCCTGGATGTCGGGCACCAGCAACCGCTGGGGCTCCTTCTCCTCCTCAGGCCGGCGGGCTGGGGACTTCTTCTGCTCTCCTTCTACCACAGTCTCCAGATCGGGGCTCTCTGCCCTGGAGGAAAGCTGGGGAGGTCTGGGAAAAGAGGAGAGAATGGAATGTAGGAAGAGTGATGGCTAGGGAACATCCATAGACAAGGACCATGTCCCAGTGATACAGCTGCTCTGCTTGGGATAAGTCACCAGAATCTCCAAGCCAGCTTCTCACCTGACCTCCATGGCATTGTAACATCCTTCCACCAGTGATGGGCAGGTCGAGGAGGGGGTGAGAGTGGTGACCCCAAGAGCTGGCATGGAAGGGTCTCTCATCAAGGTCACAGACATTTCAGACAGCTGTGGAGTAATGGAGGTGTGAACTAGAGTTTCTGCAAAGGACCGGGCTCCTGCTCAGACAGGAAGAGGCAAGACCCCTGGCTGGCAGGGTTCTCTCCTGGCGTAGTCCTGACAGCCACCAGTTCTGGGAAAAAACGGAGCAAGCAGAGGGAACAGACACGCCAGAGGAGGCATGACTTGTGCCATCTGGCCCCCACCCAGCTGTTCCCCTGCCAGGCACACATCCCTCCTTGGCCCCACCAGCCCAGCAGAGCCTGGGGCAGCAGCAGTACCTTGCTCTCACTGGCGCTAATGCAGACGTGGCTGTGGCTGTACTCCCTGTTGAAGGTGTGCGTGAGCAGGCGCAAGCACTGCAGAGAGAGAAGGACAGTGAGGCACAAGGCATATTCCACCTCCCACTCTTCCTGGGCTTTGTCCCTCCACAACCCCCAACCACCCTGTGGAAGCCACTTCCTGGCTTCATGCCCACCAGCTGGGATTGCTGCAGGAGGTTACCTTCACAGCCAGCTCCTTCTGCCTCTCGCTGGGGGTCTCAGGGGGAGAGGTGCGGCCTTCAGGAGCCCCATCAGCAGAGAGTGGGGAGGAGATGCAGGAGGTGCTTCGGGACTCAGAATCCTCACTGGAGCAGGGGGACAGGGTCTCCATGCCCAGGCGCTGGGTCGTCTCCAGCTTCTCGCGCAGTAACAGGTAGTGTCTTGTCTTCTCCACCTGGGCACAGGCACTCAGGCTCAGGGGTGGCCCTTCCTCCCAAACCCAGGCCCCCTTAACCCCATTTACTCATTGGCTATGGCTCTGCTGGGACCTGGCGATGCACAGGAGTACTGGCAGCACAGTCACATTCCTGCCTCCTCTCACAGCCAAGATGGCTGTGCTACCCAGGATGGGGAATCCCCCCACCACCAGTGGAGCTGTAAATTGCATTGTTTCACCCCATTTCTAGCCCAGACTCTCACTTCTTGCAGAAGGCTGAGTTTTTCCAGCTCCCACTGATGGTCAAGGATGAGGCTGTCACTGCGGGGCCGCCAGCCAGCCAGGTTCTCCTCTCCCCGGACGTAGGCTACGGAGGTGTCCAGCACACGCCGGCGCCTTCTCTGCATGCCTGTGGGCACAGGCACACAGCTGAGGGGACAGACACACAGCCCCTAACCCAAAGGCCTGGCTGTGCCTCCCTGCCCCAGCTGAATACCTGGGCAGAGGCCTGGCACCCACCTGGGCTGCCGGCATCAGCCACGCGGCAGAGGCTGAGCTCGTACACTCCTGTCACACGGTTGCTGTGAGCAAAGAGAGATGGAGCATTACTGGCTTTGTCCCATCACCACACCCCAGTTTTTTCAGCCAGGCTCCTGGGATGCCCTAAAAGAGCTCTTGTCCCAGGTGATGGCTCTCCTGTCCACAACAGGAGCATCTTGGTACCTCTCAGAAGCACGCAGGCTGCCGCTGCCAAACAGATTGCGGATGGAGCGTGAGGCAGGAAGTTTGGCATCCCGGGAGTAGAAAACCATGCAGAAGTCTTTGGTGATGACGGCAGGCTGAGTGCAGTTCTCCATCTGCAGTAGGGCAGAGGGAGGCATCAGGGGTGCTGCAGGGTGGCAGCCCAGCAGGTTTCTCCCACCCCTGTGCCCCATTCCTGGGGTCCCACATGGCCCCCAAGCACCCAGTTGAACCCTGCACCCCATAAGCAGGAGCTAAGGAGGGGCTCATGCTGGCTGCACCCCAACAGCAGGGGAAATATCAGACATGGCTGATGTATAGTGACCCCAACCAAGGTCCTTGCCTCGATGTAAGCTGACAGGGTGATGTAGATCTTCTCCCGGTAAGGGGTAACACGGTTGAGCAGCAGTGAGTTGTGCATGGAGCTATCCCACGCCGCCTCAAACTGGTAGAAAGTCCTGCCAAAAAAAACCAGCAGGGCCAGTAAAACAACCTCCCTGGAACCCCTGGCAGGCGAGCAAGGAGATGTCATTGTCCCCCCCCACAGCGCTGCAGCAGGCCTGCAAGGACACACAGACATGCATGCGCAGTGGGGACAGACGGGGACAGCCACTCCAGAGGACACAGGCTCAAGGCAAAGGGCACAAGGCATGGTGGGAAGAGGACACAGCGCCCTTGAAATGGCCAATGGACCGGGGGTTTTGGGGAGGAGGGGCTGCAGGAGTGGGGGGCTCAGATGGGGTGCAGGCAAGGCAGAGCAGGCTAGGAAGGCAAAGGAGGGTGAAGGAGGGTTCATGCCCCACCCATGTGTTCAGAGTGGGGGTTACCACCCCCAGGGCACCCAGGCCAGTCCCCACCATCCAGCCTGGGGCACAGCACCTCCCAGTCCCTGCCAGGAGCAGCTATTGCCATTCGGGTGATGATGGCCAGAAGGGAAAGGAGGGAGGATGCTCAGCACTGGGGGTGTGCTGCCAGCCCACCTCTGGGAGCACAGCCCCCCCACCAGCCAGGTCCCCTTCCCCAGGGCTGCCCCTGTCTGCCAGCCCTGGGCCCCAGTGACAGGCTGGGGACCATGATTTGGTGGCTGGCCCCTGTCAGGCTGTCTCCCCTGGCTCTTGCTCTACCCTCATTGCCAGCCCCATTCCCACTCTGCTGCCTCAGGCCCCTTTGCTGTGTTTTCCAGGCTGGGAGAAGGAGCAGGGGACACCTGGTCCCACTCACCCATGCCTACAGGATCCCGGAGAGGATGGCATAGCTCACCCAAATCAAGAGTGGCAGCTGCCCTCCTTGGGTTGAGCAAATTAGGGTGAGAGGCAGGAGGTGGCTCTGGTTAGAGAGCATGGGGGATCCCCATTTCACCCCCTGCACCACTCCTGGGCTCCCTCCCGGGTCAGCCTTGGCTTTATGGTACACCCACTCCCCAAAACCACCCAGAGCTGCTGCGGCCCCGGCTCCTGCCTGAGCATCCTCAGGAAGCTGTGGTTCAGCCATATCTCAATGAGAACACTTCAGCACGTCCCTGAAGCAGCATCCAGGTGGCTGAGGAGCAATTTTAACAAGAGCCAGGGCAGCCAGCAGGAGTAGGGAGAGGTTCTCGACTGCAATTTCCTCCATGTTGGAAGAAGAGGGAAAGTGACACTTTCAAAAGGTGTCTAAAATACATAACCCCACTGGCGTGAGACACAGCCAAGGCAAAGGATTGCTTTGCAGACACAGGTTGCTTAAGAAAAGAGCGCTCCCCAAGGAGGAGGAGGAGAAGAGGAGCCTCAGGGGAGGGGAGAAAGAGCAAAAAGCGAAGGGAGAAGGCAAAGGGGGAAAAGAGAAAAGCAGGAGGGACCAGACCGAGCAGGTGCGCGTGAAATACCTAGTGTCATTTCCCAGCGAAATGCTATAAGTGGAAGGTGACCCAAGGACAAACACACACATGTACACACACAGAAAAACGACAGGTCAGAAGAGCCCCTCTTGGAGGGACTCACACATAATAGCACCGCTGGCCAAGGGAGCTCCAGCCTAGCTGAACCCAAAATGGGAACCAAAAGGAGCTCAGCGAGGGCACAGAGGCTTACCAGCCTGGGTTAAAACCCTCTGCCTCCCACTTTCCTCATGGTCCAGCAGCGGGGAAGGAAGCATGTGTGCTCCCTCTGCCCTTCACTCTGCCCTTGTGCCATCCCAGGGCAAGGAGCTCCCACCCAGCGCAGTCCCCTGGGACAGTGCCAGCTGGGGGGATGAGATATCCCACTGCCACTCACACAGCAGGTGACTTCTTGGCCCATCCCCTGGTCCACAAGGAAAGCATCACTGTGCTGAGAGACCATAGTGTGAACCCACCTCTCTTGCAGTGGGGGGGCTGCATCAATGCTGTACCCACCTTCCTGCACCCTGGGAGGGGACAGAATGCTGCTGCAGGGACAGCTCTGCCCTTGGACATCTCTGAGCATGACCACGTTTGAGTTGCTGTAGGGAGGACAACCTTCAAAGCCCAAACTTATGTGCCAGGACTTGGGACACTCCATCCCTTGTCTCCCAGGCACATGCCTCTCTTCTTCTGCCATGGGCCACCTCGGTGGGCCCCTTCCCTGAGGCCTCAACAGTGCTCCCATCCAGAGGCTGGTGGCACATCCACAAATCTGGCACCTCTCGCGCATATGCCAGGCTCACCCAGTGTTCCCAGTTGAAGCCTGCAGTCCCCAAACAGCCACTGCCCGTTTCCACAGGGGTACAACAGTCTGTGCCACATATGCACCACTGTCACACCTGCACACAGACACACGCTGCCCGTGTGCCGCACCTACACACACAGGACACCCGTGCACAGGGTGGGCAGCTGCTGCCACACCAACCACGGTGCTGCCATCATTACCAGGGGCCCAGGAGAGGGCAGGACACGCCCCAAAATTTCCACTGTCCTCACCAGCCCTGCAGCTACTCCAAGCAGCACCAGGGGCTGAGCTGGGGCTGGGGCGGGAGACGATGGAGGGTCCGGCACACTCAGTGCCAGATGCCAGAAAAGATGGGAGAGTAACGAAGTCGAAAAGCAAGAATAAAACCCAAATCAGGCAATGGAGACGCAGGCGTGCGAGGGGGAGCGGCAGCCAGCCAGAGCGTGGCCCAAACGAACAGCAAAAGGGGTCGAGTGAGCAAGAGGTGCCAGCGCAGGAGGGAGGAGGGATGGGGCATGTGAAGGGATGAGGGGCTGGATGTCCAAGTGCTGCCTCTGGCGGGAGTGAGCGTGCCGAGGCAAGGGGGTAGAAAGAAAGAAAGGAGAGAAGAAGGAGGGGTGGAAAAAAAACCAATGGAAACAAATAATACCTAGGCATATCCGAATCAAGAAACTGCCTGCGAAAACACAAAACAATCACATGGTTAGTGTGGGCTTAGATGGGCAGTAGCAGCTGAGGGAAGCGAGGGGGGACAGCAGGCACTGCCCCCCGCGCCTCCACCCTGGGCGCTCGATGCAGGGATGGATGCGTGCTGAGGAGAGAGCTGAACCACTCTCCCAGCCTCTTCCTGAGTGGCTCCGGGGCGCTGGGGAGGCTGCAGAGGGGAAGCCAGGGCTGCTCCAGGCAATGGAGGCTGCGTGGCACAAGGCAGCGAAGCAGGGAGCGCAAGCGGCTGGGAGGAGGGTGAAGAGGGCACTGGCTCTGCTCTCTGCCTTCCTTCTGCCTGTCCTCACAGCTGCAGGGTGAAGCAAGTGTGTCTGCATGTGGAGTGGAAGTGGGGGGCATTGCAGCTAGCGCCCTGCAGGCAGCTGGCCACCCCCTCCTCCCCCTGCCTTACCGAGGGCAGGCTCCATGGAATAGATATGGGACAGATATGACATGTGCACCAGTCTGTGCCCCCAAATGGGCCCCCGGCCTCCACGCTTCTCTCCACACCCCAAGAATCCCCCCAGCCTGAGCCGTGTCCCCTTGTCCTGCAGGACTCACGGGGCAGAAGGCAGAGCAGGAGGCACATCCCTCCTGCCAGGCTACCTTAGACCTTAGGCATGCTGAAGATCCCATGTGGCCACATCTGGGACCAGATAATCAAAGAGATCAGGAGCTGACAAAAAAGTGCACAGCCCCAAGAGCCTGTAGGTGCCACAGCCACCCAGCTCCCAGCAAAAAAACCACCACTGCTCCACTGGGCTGGGCCCTTCTCATCTGACCATCCCCATCTGGCCTCCTCCTGTATCCCCAAGCTGCGACGAAGTCTCCTGGTCCAACACTTGCACATGTGCTGACCCCAGGACTCACCTCTGCTGCCCAGATGCTCTGTGCAGGTTGCTCTGCCATGCCCAGGAGCTGCCCTGAGGGTGCTCAGGGTGCCAAATCCTATCCAGACCCCCATCACTCCCCCAAAAACACCCTGCCTTGGGACAGGCCTCCTTGGGACAGCGGTGATCACAAAGCAGATGAAGGACAAAGCGATCCCCATTCCTCGCCAGGATGTTCCTACACCAGTGACCACAACACACACAGCCAAGGACCAGTCCTGCTGCTCCCAGTGCTGGCAACGACCATCCCTGTCTTGTCACAGCTACCTGCATGCACACATTCTGGCCAGAGACCCCCACCAGTTCCCCAAGTTTCACCAGTATCCCTGGAGGCAAGAGCTCTGCCCTCCACACCCACGACCCCTCCTGCCACTGCAGGACTCACAGGGAGGTCTTGGAGATAAAAATCTTCTGGTCCCTTCTTTCACACCCTGCCAAATTTTCAGTGGGGACACCTTTAAGCAACCTGGCCTAGTGGAAGTTGTCCCTGCCCGGTGCAGGGGGTTTGGAATGTGATTATCTTTAAAGTCCCTTTCAGCTCAAACAATTCTGTGGGTTCTGTGACAGCTCTCTGGGATAGGCAGGAAGGGATGGGCATCCCTGAAGTCACTCACAGTGGGTGGGAACGGCATTCCTGCATTACTTACACACAGATAGGGATCTGCCATAGGTGTCAAGTGGCCTTTCCAACAATTTTGGTGGGACACAGGACAAATAGTTCTCCCCTCTAGCCATGGAGTTGGGACATCCTCCTGGCACCAGCACCAGCTTTGTCCCTGTGCCAACCCATCACAGCTAGCATCATAGAACAGGACCCACACACAAATACCCTTTAGTGCCCTCCCCAGCACAGCAAGGCCTTGGGGAGGAGGAGGAAGGAGGTTGCCAGCCCTGAACTCCAAGACCCCAGGCAGCTTCAGAAAAGCCCTGCCTCAAGGCAGCAGTGGGTCAGCAGAAGGGCCAAGAGCCTTCCAGGAGAGAGAGGGGCTGCTACTCAACTCCTCCATCCCTCACCACAACAGGGGAAGAGCAAGAAAAAAAAGCCTCACGCACCGGTCATCCTGGGAGGGGTGGATGTACCCAGAGGAGAGGATGTTCAGGGACAGAATGTTGGGGTCAATGAGTGACTCGTCTGCTTCTGGGGTGTTCCGGATCCGACCTAAAAATGCAACACAGAGTTGCCTCTGAGGTGACAGGCAGTGGCCCTGTGAGGGTCCCTGTGAAGGCAGGGGCAGACTGGCTGCCTGCAGTCCCCACTGCTGCCATTCAGCACCAGAGATGCTGGTCCAGCTCCTGGACATGGTGGCAGGGGCTGAGGTGCCCTGCCCCAACAGTGTCCCAGTGTCACCTGCCAGGCAGCTGCTGCTTTACTATTGCAGGGCAGAAAGGGAGACATGGAGCATAAAGCTCCATGTGGGAGCATGGGAATGTGGGCAAGAAATATCTGAGAGGATGCCTGGGAGCTCAGTGGGCTGGGGGCTGGCTTGGCTTACCCACAACCAGCTCTCGTACTTCCTTCCAGTGGATGAGGCTGCCCGTTTCATGCACCAAGGTGACACTGATTCTCCTCTGGATGCCCTGAGACCCACGAGGCCAGAGAGAAGGGACAGTAGTTAATAGAGGACCCAGCAGGAGTCAGCTAGGACAGCATCTCTCTAGGGCAGAGAGTACCTGATGAAGGAGGAAGGTTCCATGGCATGGCATGCCTCCACGGTGGTCCACAACAGCAGGGATGTA
>VZTB01005563.1:375570-389921 GCA_013397245.1 Thryothorus ludovicianus | reverse complement strand
CCGACCTAAAAATGCAACACAGAGTTGCCTCTGAGGTGACAGGCAGTGGCCCTGTGAGGGTCCCTGTGAAGGCAGGGGCAGACTGGCTGCCTGCAGTCCCCACTGCTGCCATTCAGCACCAGAGATGCTGGTCCAGCTCCTGGACATGGTGGCAGGGGCTGAGGTGCCCTGCCCCAACAGTGTCCCAGTGTCACCTGCCAGGCAGCTGCTGCTTTACTATTGCAGGGCAGAAAGGGAGACATGGAGCATAAAGCTCCATGTGGGAGCATGGGAATGTGGGCAAGAAATATCTGAGAGGATGCCTGGGAGCTCAGTGGGCTGGGGGCTGGCTTGGCTTACCCACAACCAGCTCTCGTACTTCCTTCCAGTGGATGAGGCTGCCCGTTTCATGCACCAAGGTGACACTGATTCTCCTCTGGATGCCCTGAGACCCACGAGGCCAGAGAGAAGGGACAGTAGTTAATAGAGGACCCAGCAGGAGTCAGCTAGGACAGCATCTCTCTAGGGCAGAGAGTACCTGATGAAGGAGGAAGGTTCCATGGCATGGCATGCCTCCACGGTGGTCCACAACAGCAGGGATGTAGCTGGAAGAGAGGATTGCAACATGACACAGAATCCTTCCAGCCTGCCCAGAGGTACTGAGCACTGGGCAAATCTCTTGTTGTCTCTCCCTCTCCCTCTCCCTCTCCCAGCAGGACTCACTCGCCATTGGCCTCCAGTTCACAGATCTCAAAGAAGACCATCAGGTCGTACTTGCACTGGCAGGGGCCAGCACTGGGCCGAGTCATGGTGCTCAGCTTTGTCGCAGGCACTACAGTGGGTCAGAAAAGACAGGGAAGAGCTGGAGCCTGCTGCTGGCACTTGGAATGAGGCAGGGAAAGGGCAGAGCAGGCAAGGGCCACAGGGCATGCAGAGGCAGCAACAAGACCCTCATCCCAGGGACCTTGCTGATCACTGGTGTGCTTTCTCCATTGCCCAGCATGGGGTGTCAGCAAGAGACTGGCCTCACCCATCCCCAGGATGCACACAGTGTGCCTGCAGTCATGGCATGGATACATCCCAAAACACACAGTGCTGCTCCAGGCACTGCTCAGGAACAGAGGGAGGCTCCCCCTGTGCTGGTATTTTGACTGTACAGCCAAACCCCCACAGCTGAGATCTCAGCAGCTGTGCACAGAGGGGATCCTGCCACCCCTGTGGGATGCTGGGGCTGGGTGGCCACCTGAGCCACCCAGGGCAAGGCACCTCCTCCCTGCTGCTCTGCAGGAGGTGAGATGGGAGCTTTCCATCTGTTGAGTATTGTGGAAATGGATGTCTAGGGCTTTCAAGTGCTGTGGCCCTTAGTACATTTCATGGTGCCTCTGGGGTCCTAACTGGTTCCTCTGGGGAAGGGGACACCCACCCAAAATGGGAACTATGGGCACAAGAATAGGAGGCTGAGTTCCCTACCTGGTTTGGAGAGTGGCATCACACGGGGGAAGTGGCGTCGGGATGGCCTCAGTGGGCTGCAGACAGAACCAGCTTGGTTACAGCATCCCCAGGGACCCCTAAACCCAGCCAGCCCCACCTGTGCCTTGGGGCCACCCTGGGTCCCCAGGCAGCCCACTGCACCACCAGCACAGCCAGACATGCCCACCTCAGGACATCCTTGCAGAGAGGTGGGAAGGGGTGCTGCTGGTAATGCCCAAACACCTCAAACACAATTGGCTGGCTCTTGATGTATTCGATGAAAGATTTTGTCACCTCCACAGCGATCTAGAAGAGAAAGAGCTGCTGAGACACTGACAGTGCAGTTTAGCTGGGAAAGGGAATAGAGGCAGCAACAGCACCTGGGATGTGGAAGGGTGTAAGACTTGTCAGTCCCCTGCATGCCCCACCCACTCCTCCCCTCATTCAGGGATGCTCTCCCCACCAAGACCACTGCAGTGAAATCTCAGCCTTTTCAGGTGGACAACAGTGGCTTTTGCTGTTTTTCCTGCATGTCCACCACGTCTAAGCCTGGTTTAGCTGGGTGTCTCTGAGGGGCTGGGAATGCCAGGAGGAAGCTGCTTCCCTGGGAGAGGATCCAGCCAATGGCCCTGCAGAGACCCCAGCAGCTGCAGGAGCAAAAGGGTGGTGGAAGAGGGGTACGCACATTTTGGACATGATAGAAGCCCAGGGGTGGCCCTCGTCCTGTGTTCTTCAAGGGCTCTGTTGAAAAGGCCTCATCATGGCGGTGGATGAAGCTGTGGAGGGAAGGAAGGTTGTTCAGGGGCTGTGGGATGGGGACACGCTGGAGCAGCAAGGGGAGTGAAAGCAAGGGACCACAACAAGAGCCTATTCCCCCTGGGGCTGCTGTCTGCACCCTTGACTGGCACAGGACTCCCTGAAGCTGATGGGAGTCTCTCCTTGCCTTTTGCCAGTGACTAAAGAAGTGCTTGGGCAGATTTCACAGCCCTTGTTTTGCCTCCCCATCCAAAGGGCTCAGAGGTGGAGGAAACTTCAACATGAGCCCCCAGGTGATGGCTGGAGCTTGGTGGAAGAAGCAGGACTGGGGGGCACTAGGGGCTCACTTGAACTGGCAGAAGATGTCAGCGTATTCTGCAGAGATGCTGGAGGCTTGCAGGACCGTCACACGGAAAGTGAAGATGCTGCCCAGTTTCAGGTGGTCCAAAGCCACCTCCAGTGGCCCCTCTGGTGCAGGCTTCTCCGGGCTGTCCAGAAGATCCTCTGGAGTCACTGCAGGGAGGAGGAGACCTTAGCAAGGGAAGGTGTCCTCCCCTCGGTGTTAGAAACATTCAGGAACAATGTTGAGATACTGGAGCATGTCCAGAGAGGGGCAACAAGGCTGGTGAAGGGTCTGGAACACAAGTCCTGTTAGGAGCAGCTGAGGGAGCTGGGGATGTTCAGCCTGGAGGAGACTGAGGGGAGACCTCATCATTCTCTACAACTCCCTGAAAGGAGGGTGTAGCCAGGTGGGGGTTGGTCTCTTCTCCCAGATAATCAGTGACAGGACAAGAGGACACAGTCTTGAGCTCCACCAGGGGAGACTTAGGTTGGATATTAGGAAAAAATTCTTCACAGAAAGTGTGATTAGGCACTGGAAGGGGCTGCCCAGGGAGGTGGTGGAGTCACTGTCCCTGGAGGTGTTTAAGGCACTCAGTACCATGGTAGCTAACAAGGTGGTGTCGGGTTGAACCCAACAATCTCAAAGGCTTTTCCCAACCTAGCTGACTCTGTGATTCCGTGATTCTGTCTGCCAGCAGCCCCCCACTGGAGCAGGGGGCTGTCAATGCTGGGGAGGGTGCAAGAGGCTGGGTGCAGGGAGCCACTCCCAAACTGCCTGTCACGCCTCCTCACCTGCACAGGTGTTGTTGTTGACTTCATCGGCGGACGGACCCACGTCGCTGACCTGCCCCTGACCTTCGACTATGCGCAGCTCCTCCTGAGAGGTCCCCGAGCGAGACATCCCGACAGCTGGGCATGACTCTGACTGGAACTGTGCCAGGAGTGGAGCTCAGGAATGCTGGTGGTCCCCAGCATGGTCCTGCTTGCACCACTGCCAGCATCCCACACACCCAGGCACCTCCAGGTCTCCTCTCCCACCCCACGGCAGCCCCCCTGGGACACAGGCAAGAGCAGGATGCCAGTGGGTGCCTGAGGCCTTGGCCTGCCAGGTGGACCAAGAACACATTCCTTGCCCTCCACCTCTAGGAACCTGGGGGTCCCCATGGGGAAGCATTGAGCTGGCAGGCAGGGATCTGGGGTCCATGGGCAATCCACCAAGAGCCAGCCCCACCTTACCTTCTCAAAGTGCTGGTCATCAAAGGAGATCTTGGCTGTCCCTGACTGCCGCACGCCAGAGCCATAGTCAGGGGCCTCTTCATCCGCTGGAGGAGGGACGGGGGTGAGCCAGCACAGAGGGTGCAGGGGATGCAAGGGGCACATTTTGTAGGGGGCGGTTCCCTCCTACCTGAGATGGCCTGGACAGCCACACGCAGGAAGCCCTTCACCTCGCCCTTCTCGCTGACGATGGCCACGCGGTGGACCAGGGGCACGGGGTAGAGGAGGTTGCTCAGGTAGACAAAGGCCCTGCCAGAGAAGGGGGGGACACACAACAGGGGGGAGAGCGGTCACTGCTCCCACCCGTGAGTCCCCAGGCACGGCTGGCGTGGCCGGCAGCGGCCGGGATCCCAGGTCACTGCTCAGGGCGCGACCGCAGCGCTGCAAAGCAAAACTAAAGAGAAGGCAGCCAGGGCCAGGCGAAGGGGCTGGGGGCAGCGGGCAGGCAGCGTGCCGCGGGCAGGAGGGTGGGCAGGAGGGTGGCACACGCCATGGACAACACCACAGAACACACCAGACTTGCAGACCTCTCCGACTGTCACCTCCATGGCAGGCAGGAGGGGAGAGGGCTGCGCTGGTGCCACCGTGAAGCCGTAGGGCGAGAGGACCTTCTGTGTGGTAGAGAGCTGGAGAACTTGGGCAGGAGGTGCTGCAACACGACTGGGGGGCAGCTGCAGAGTCACCATGGGGAGGACAAGGGCAAGACAGCGGGGAAGGAAGGGTGACAAGGGAGATGGAGGCTGTCAGGAGCAAAGGAGGTTAGAGGACAAGGTCCTGGACCTCCAGAGGTGAACCTGCTGGGGGTTCATGGCTCTGACTCTGCCACAGTGTTGGAGACCACTGGGAGGGAGGCTGCATGGTGTGGCTGGCCACATCAGGTTGTGTGTTCCCCCCCTCCCCATCCCTTCACACAGATGGCTTTGGGGTCCCAGGCCGCCTGCCAGCTTGTCACAGGGATGGATGGCACGCCTGGCAAGTCTGAGCCTCCCATCTCTCCTCTGCAGCATCCAGGTGACCGAGGCTACTATGGCGAGGTGCCATGCCAGAGTCCAACACGATGGCTGCACCATGTCTGCCAGCACCTCCTGTCAGGCCACTGCTCTCTGCTTCTCAAGTATTTCGGCTCCTCTTGCTGCCTCCCTCCACCTCAGCGCCAGCTTCCAATGCTCATCCAGCTCATGGTGGCATGCTGTACCCTCCGCAGTGACAAGTCACCTTTGGCACTGAGCTCCCTGCCAAAAGGTGAGTTAGCAGCACCACTTCCAGCAAGATGGGACATGGGGCACCCAGCACCTCTGCCTGGGGCACCCACCAGCGTCTTGACGTGCGGTGGGGTGGGACAGTGCCAGGGGCTGGCCAGGACATCTCTACTTCAGGAGGCTCCCACGAGGGTTGATCTCCAGGCGGCTGCTGTGCTGCTCAGGGCATCCCAGCCTCACAGGAATCCTCAAATTCAATGTGCCCAGGGGGCTCTTGCAGTCCTGCACTTGCACCCTGACCCCCAAGTCCGGAGGTTTCCCCTTCTCCGGTGACTCCCATTGACCTTCAACTGCTCCTCGAGGCTTTTTACACCCAAAGCATCTCAAAGGACTCAAGTTGTGAAAGCAGGTGATGCCAAATCATCATCTCCTGATGGGCCCATCTCAACCCATCTCTTCTCAGATGCCACTGGGAACAAGTGGTGGGACCATGCCAGGGCTTCCCAGCAGGACCTCGTGCCTGGGGCAGAGCCCTGTGACCACAGGGAACTCTCCAAAGTGCAGGGATCTGTGTGTGCCCACCCACCTGAAATCACTGGGCAGCTGGAGTGGAAGCAGAGAACTGGAAAAGACAGGGAAGAGTGGGAAGGAGGTGGAACAGGCAGGGAGGAGGGGGACAAGTGTGTCACTAGAGGAAGGAGGGCAGGGACACTAACCACAAGATTGGTGAGGTGCAAAGATGGCATGCTCAGATCAAAGAAAAGCCTTTCCAAAGGAAGACAAAAGTGAAATAACCCCAATTTTTGCTAAAGCTTTGAAGAGATAGAGCCAGCAGCTAAAAAAAGAATAAAAAAAACCCTTTAAAATAACCAAATTTTTTTAAAAAGGAGAAAGAGAGAGAAAGAAAGAGAAAGAAAGAGAGAGGAGGAGAGCGAGAAAGAGAAAGACAGAGAAAGAAAAAGAAGAAGAGAAGGAGAGAAAAAGACAAAGAAAGGGAGTAAGAGAGAAAGAAAGACAGAGAAAGAAAAAGAGAAAGAGAAAGAGAAAGAGAAAAAGAGAAAGAGAGGAGAGAAAGAGAGAGAAAGAAGAAAGAAGAAAGAAGAGAGAGAAAGAAAGAAAGAGAGAGAGAGAAAGAAAGAGAAAGAAAAAAAGAAAGAGAGAGAGAGAAGGAAAGAAAGAAAGAAAGAAAGAGAAAAAGAAAATCAAAGACAAGGGTCCAATCATAAACCAATCCAAGCACACTTCACAAGAAATGTGGCCGGCGGAGCTGCTGCGCGGGGAGCCAAACCCAGGGCAGACTCAAAAGAAGTCAGGAGGCACCAAGCTCTGGGGAACACGACCCCAGCATGGAGTGGGGCTGCTGCCACAGGGCCTTATTTGGTTTTTTGAGGTGCCCTTGAGAGTTTTGGGGTTGTTTTGATATTTTTTTTTCTTTTAAATAAGGAAAAAGGAAAAAAGAAAATAAAAGGGGAAGAACCCAGCTCTTTCGGTCTGAGGCTGCAGGACTCTTACCCCACCTCCACCCTCTCTGCCTGCTTTGGTCCCTCCTTCCCACCATGCTGCCTGGCTCTGGCACACCGAGGAAGAGGAGCCCCAGCCTACCCCAATCAGGGACCCCTGCCTGAGGCAAAGCCTCTCAAAACAGCTCCTGGTGCACACCCCCTTGGGAAAACCCCAGAGAAGCTGGCAGCTCCTCATACCATTCTAGGGATGGGCAGATGGCTCCAGGTTTGGTGGCACAGCCAGGTTTGGGGCAGCTGGTGGGCTCTTGTCCATCAAGATTGATGGAGTCCAAGAGGGTCTCCAGCCAAAAGGTATGAGAAATCAAAGTTTCTTGTCTTTGGCTGCAGGTAAAGAGCTGGAGCCTACATCCAGGTCCCCACAACCTCCCTGGACATCTCCCGTGCCAAGCTGCCAGGTATGGCCCCAAGCCAAGCACTGGCTAGAGCTGGGAAGAGCAAACACTGCTTTTGGCACTCTGTTCTGCACCCGGCTCTCCACTCACTCCCCTCAGCTTCATCCCCCACAACCACCTGGGGACATCCAAGCCTCCAAATTCAGGGGGCTCACACTGACCAACACAGCTGGGATAGCCAAGCCAGTGCCAGAGGCACACAGGATTTTGAAGAGCCTGTGTGCCTCCAGTCAGCAGCACCACAGGGTCATCCCAAGCCAGGTGGGAGATGCTCCTTCCTGGGACAGAAATGCCCAGGACCAAGCCCCCCAGGTGGCTCCTCTGCTTCCTTTGGCGTTGGGAGACACAGCAGGGCTCTCCTTCTCAGGGGCTCTCCCAAAAAGGTACCCACATAAAGGAAGGCCTTCCCCTGCCATCCCCTGCCACTGCTCTGCTTCTCACAGCCCTACCTGAGTGGGAACCTCATCACCCTGCCAGGCGCCCGGGCTTGGCGGCAATGCCAGCCGGCCACCCCCTGCACCTCCGGGATGCCCCGGAGGTGGGAGTCGTGTCCAAAAGCAGTTCCCTCATGCGAAAGAGCTAGGTCCTTCCCGGCATGCTCTCCTAAAACCTCACCAACCTTCCTACTAAACTGAACAGGGGGAAGCGGTCGTAAAATGGATCCCGGCCATCACACAGCGGGCACTCCGGAAAGATGTCTTCCTCCAGGTCCTCCTCCTCCTCCTCCTCCTCCTCCTGCCCCTGGTGCTGCTCGTCAGCAGGCTCGGTGATGTCGGAGTCGGGGTTCGAGAAGGTAGGGGAGGGGGTGAGATCAGCCATGCGCTCGCTCATGCATGTGTTGAAAAGAGGAGAGCTGTTGCAGCCAGAGATATCTGAACTAAGGTTAGTACAACAAGATAGAAGACATGTTAACACCAGCTGTTCCAAACAGAAAGAACAGGAATTTTGCTTTTTTTTTTTTTTTTTGGTTTTTTCTCGGTTAGGTTTTGGGGTGGGTTTTTTGTCTGCTTAAATCAAGGGACATTGGGAGCAAAGACCTGCCCATCTGGTGCATCTCTAAAGCTACCAACAGCCAGACAAAAGAGCAACCCATGGAACCAGTGTGAACGCTGGGAACTCCCTTTGCTGGCTTTGCAGGGAACGCAGGGACAGAGCAGGTGGCACAAAGGCTCGCCACTACCCCTGCTGCCGGAGAGGATCCCTCCTTGTGCCACAGCACAGGGAAATGCCTCCAGGCCACGCAGCTCAGCCCCCTGCTCCCCCTGCCCTGCCCTTGCCCCAGCCTTCTCCAGGATGGCTCATCTTCACTGCTGGCACTGCACCCTTCCATCCGGTGTGCAGGAAGCGCACAGACACAGGCGGCACACACGGAACAGACAGATGCTCAGACACCAGCGCGTGCACAGGGACACATGCCCACCGCAGTGGAGGTGACAACGGCACGGCACAGGCTCCCTGCCTGCTGCACAGCCACGGCCCCCACTCCCCCCAAGCCTGGAGCCCGTGGCTCTCAGCACTGGGTTCTGGCAGGCAGCAGGAGCATTGCCAGCAGCTCGTGGGTCCTTTGGGATGTGGGCAGCCAGCAGGGAGGAGAGCCGTCACACTGGAGTCCCACAGGGGGATGAACGTGGCAGCGTATCCTCCTGCAGGACTATCCGTGGGTCCCAGCCACGCTTCCAAGGAGCCAAAGCGCTCACCTGCCGACCAGCCTGAACCAGGGAAAGCGGTCGTAGAAAGGGTCTCCGCCAGTCACCACATTGTCACAGTCCTCAATGACACTGGAAGGCACTTCTGCTGCTCGGTCGTACATCTCACGCATCAGGTCCAGGCGCTGCCTGCAGGGAGAGGGGACGCCGATGGTGGCAGTGGGACACAGGGCTGTGGGCACCCAAACCCTCCCGGCACAGCCACCTCTCACCCACCTCAGCTTCTCCAGGGTCCAGTAATGTGTTGCCCCGTTCTTCTGGTCCTGCACCTCTACAGCCACAATGGTCCGGGGGAACGGCCGCTTCTCCCGGTCCTTGGCAGCGTCAGGAGGCAGCAGGTCGGGAGGGAGAGGTGAGTACAGTGTGTCCGTGAGGAGCACAAACTGGAACTGGACCTGGAGAGGGGCAGAGGGGCTGGTGAGACACCTGCGAGGGCAGAAGGCTTCATGTGCTGCCTCTGGTGACCTCTCTTCAGCACTTCCTGGCTGCCTGTTCTCGTGGCCTCTGCTGTGGGTGCTGCAGCAAGCCAGAAAGGAGCCCAGCCACCCACCTTCTTTTTCAGCTCCACGCTGATGGCATTGGCTTCCTTGAGGAAGATAGCATTTCCCCAGAGCAGGTCACGGAGGGAGGTGAACTGGTACCACTTCCACTTCCTAAAGGCCCAGAGGGCAAGCTCGAATTCCCGCTCTGTCCACTGCACTGTGGGCACATGGAGGGACAGTCACCCCACTATCAGGACATTGACCCACAGTTCACTCTTCATGCTCCCACAGAGAGCGTTGAAACCTCATGGTGGCTCCCAGCCCTCACCTTCATCCTCAGGTTCTTCCTCCTCCTCATTTGCCTCAGGGTAATATCTAGAATCCATCTGCTTCTGCAAAGCCTCCAGTTTGCTCTCATAGTCCTGGGGGAAACAGGAAGAGAGGTGATGCAACCCACTGGTGTGACCTTCCTCCATGCTGCCACATCACATTCCTGTTCCCTGCAGGAACACAGCCCTCTCCCTCCTCTGGATCACTGCTCATGATGACAACTCCAGGAATAACAGATTTGCCCTTGTTTTCAGAACACAGATCCACCCCACACAAACATCTGCCAGGATTTCAGTCATGCCTGGGCAGCCTGAGAAGGAGCCATTCCCCAGCCACCTACCAGCCTCTGCTGCTCCAGAAGGTAATTTGCCTCTTCCCGCTCCCTCCGGTACTGGTCCTCCAGTTCCTGGAGCCTAGGTGGAAATGGGGAAGGAGAGGATCACCGACCTGGAAGTGAACACCCAACTGCCCAACACCTCAGCCCAGGCTCTCACCGCTGCTCCATCTCCTGTTTCATGTCGATGCCTTGCTTCTCCAGCAGCTCTCTCTGGGCGAAGGCCCAGTCCACGGGCTCGGCGGGGGTCTCGGCGCACGGGGTCCGCTCGCGCTCCTGCCGAGCCTGCTCGGGGTGGTTGAAGCGGAAGACGTGGCTCTTGCCCATGATGATGCGGTTCCCTGCACGGAAAGGGTGAAAGATGAGGGTTTAACGTGGGACCAGTGCAGGGGGAGGGAGGGAGGTGGGTAGGGACAGCTCTGGCGTGCCACCCCAGGGACCCACCTGAGCGCAGGATGCTGGGCTCCGTCACCTTTTTGCCGTTCACATAGGTGTCAGCACCTTCACAGGGCTCCAGGGTCACTATCACTGCAGAGATGGTGGGAAGAGCACAGGGCAGTGAAGGCAAGGTGGAGGCAGAAGGATAAATCCTGCATGTCCTGCTCCACTGCTCCAGCAGCCTCAGGAAGGGAGAGCCACCCCAGCCAGCACCCCAGGTGTGGGTGGTACCCACCAGCAGCACCCACACCGTGGGCAGCTAACAGGACTAGGCAAACCTGATGTTAATCAGAGCAGTCCCAAGGAGTAAAGGCAGCTGGAGACTGCATGTGAAAGAGACCAGAGCCCCCAGAAGGCAAATGCATCCTTCCCAGACTCATCTCCCACAGCCCCTTCACACACAGGTTTCTGCCATTTTGGGGGGTGGAATCTGTTCCACATCTTGAGCGGGAGAATCATCTACAGTCTGCTCAGCCATCCTGCCCTGATCCCCTCACCTTGCTTTCTTCCTACATGCCTTGTGCAAGCTCCCCTCCCAGCCATGAGGGATGTGGCTGGTCTGGGAGCATGGAGAGGCCATAGCCATGCTGTAAAGCCCAACTAGTCTGGGGAGGGCAGGACATTCAGCTGGGGGCAGGGGCTGGGGACAGGCAGAGAGATGGGTCCATGAGGGATGGGCAGTGAAGCCCCTCCAGACAAGCAATACCTTCACCACCAGTTTTGGTGTCACTGCGGAACAGGCAGTGCTCTTCTTTAATGAAGTGCCCGCTGAGAACAATGTCCTGCCTCTTCTCAGCATCTTCCCGGCCAACCCTGCAGGAGAAATCCAGCTCAATCCTCCCTCAAAGCAGCCCCTCCTGAGACTCCCCCCAGCCCCATCCTTGGAGCTGACAGGAGCAGCCCTTGGTGCACTGCAAGACCAAAATCTTGGGGATTTGCACTTTGGGGATGCCCTGGGAACAGTGCCCAGCCTGGGGACAGCTGTCACCCCAGTGCCCACCTGGGGAAGTCAGGGACTGAGATATGGACACTGCTGCCAGCCCTCCATGGGGCCTGGCCCTCACCTTGTTATCCCATCCTTGATGTAGTAGAGAAGGCACTCGGACATGAGCGGATCCTCATTCAGGTTGACCAAGTGCGGTGTCTGGGAGAGACAAACAAGGAGCCATCCCTGTGTGCCCTGCCTGCCCAGGCACTGAGGGGTGCTCTGGAGGAGGCTGGGAGCTCAGGAGCACTGCAGGTGCCTCTGCACGGGCTCTCCTGCCCTCTGTGTCTTCAGGGTGACACATCCAGATGGGTACTTTTCCAGGGGACTGCAGAGAACTGAGAGGTTGGCATGAAGATGCCCTGCTTCCACAAGCTTCCTTGCTTTCCTCCTCACAGGGCTGAGTCCTAGTTACCCTTCCTCTGGCCACCTTTGAAAATTCATGTTCCAAACAGGCCCAACACAAAGCCAAAACTTTCCCATGGGGAATCCCGGACATGGCTCAGAGTCTCCTGGGACAGGACTCTTCTCACCAGTGCTGTGTACTATAGAATCATGGAATGGTTTGGGTTGGAAGGGACATAAAAACACATCTCATTTCAACCCCCTGCCATGGATAGGGACATCTTCCATTAGACCAGGTTGCTCCAAACCCCATCTAGGAATTGGGCAGCCACAGCTTCTCTGGGCAGCCTCTGCCAGGGCCTCACCACCCTCACAGGGAAGAATTTCTTCCCAATACCTAATCTAACCTTGCCCTCTGCCAAGTCAAAAAAGAAGTAAAAGTGCCTGTTTTCCTCCACTGATTGTACACTGATTGGAAAAAGAGCAGGTCCTAGAGGTTCATCCAAAAGCAGTGCAGACCTGAAGCCCTATCTGCAGGTTAAATTTCACTTTCTGGTCTTCTTCCTAAGAGGTCCCTCACACAGCCCTTTCTTCCTCTGGATCACAAACTACTTTGTTCTTGATAAGAGGAAAATCCCTCCCCCATCCACAGGCCTCTCTGGCCACAGCCAGCTTAGCTGCTGGGATTACACCTTCAGTGAAGAGGGGCAGTCCCAGGAGTACCAGTGGGAGAAGTTCTGAGCAGACCAGACAGAATAGTGGCTGTAAGGAACACCTTATGAGCCTGCTGAGACCCAGCATGCAGAGGGGGGCCCTCACCATGGTGCCACAAGCCTTGGCAGACAGCAGAGACTCACTGCAAACAGGGCAGCAGAGCTGGAGGTCAAGGGAAAGGTGGGCTCTTCTCCATGGTGGCTGGCAGAAGTTGGCTGTAACATTCAACCTCTGGACCCACTGGACAGACATACAGCCCTGAGGTCTGAGAACTCCTTCACTTGCAGTTTTTGTCCAGATTTGTAAAGCTGGTGGTGACTTTCCACTGAGCTCCTGGAGCTGTAGCCACGCCAGTCATGGCACACAGGAAGACAGCAAAGTGCAATGCCCATAACAAAATGGAGTTTGCACACTATCGACACTAACTTTCCTCACCAGCCACAGGAGAAGTCAGAAGAGTTTCCACCTGCCAGATAGCTGAAGAGTAAGGAGGCACCCAGACCACCACAGCAATGCCCCACCTCCAAGACCAACCTGCTTTGGGGAATAAACCCCCACGCTTCCTACCCAAAGGTCTGGAGTCCTAACAGGCAGCAGCTGGGACAAGAAACAAAGACAACAGTGTACAAGTTTATCCTAAAAGTCAGCTGGGCCACATAAGGGGAAGGCTGTGAAGTCTTTATCACCACCTGAGCTGGGGACACACACACTTGAGAGGTTTGGCCAAGCCAAATGCTAGAAGCAATAAAGAGATGGAATATTTGCCTGCCCACATTCCTTAGCAAGGATTTGCTTGTTTCAGGAGCAGCAAATTTAAATATCTGAAAGTATGAATTTTTATAAGTTAACACTGAAGTCCAAGAGAGTGATCATCAGCAAACACCCTCATGGAGGGGGACAGCATGCCAGCAGTGAGGGGTGGACATTTACCCATATATTTCTACCCATGTTTGCACCTAGCAGGCTCAGCACTGGGATTTCCCCCATAGGTTTCAGAGCCAAGAAAAGGCTGGTGAAGTATATGGGACTGGCCAGCTGTGACAGAGTGGATCAGAAGGGAGCTGCAGGGGTACAAACCAGTTCTGAGGAAGAAGAGAATAGGATGATCCTACCTTTTTAGGAGAAAAAACACCCAAGGTGCCTCCATCTTCCCTCATGGCTACTCCCATTTCGGCCAGTAATGCTTCCCTGAAGGAGCAAGAGAAAGAAGTGCCTGTCAAAACTCCATGCACCCCTGGGGCCAACACTAGGATGGAAGCCCATGGTTTGTCCCATGGGTTGCAGTGCAGGGCTTGCTACAGCTCTTGTCACAATCCAGGTGGGTTTTTCAGAGCAGCCCACCTCCGTGCAGGCTGGCATGGTGGGGACTGGGGTCCCCAGGGGGCAACCCAGGGTCCAGCTGGACATTCAAACTGTTTGGCTGCCCCAGGAACTCAACTGCTCTAACAAAGGGCAGAGAATGGGAAATGCCCAAGGAACCCCACCTTGTGCCATCCCATCCTATCCCACCCCACCCACCTCTCCATCCGGATCGCTTCTGTCCTCCGCAGCTTCTCCTCCCACGTCTCGTTCAGCTCTGCAATGATTTTCTCTGTTTCCTGGCAAGGGGGGTTAAACAGGGGGTTAGTGCACCCTGTGGGCAGCACACCTGGCCACTCTGCCCAGCATGCTTCAGTGGGACACTGGTCCCAGTTTCAGGCTTGTTTATACAAGCTGCAGCAGCACTTCACCCACATCCTTCCATCAGTCCCACCTTCAAAGAGTGAGGCACAAAGGGCAGCCTCTCCATTCCCTTGCTGCCAGCCCACTCCTGCACCATGCTGGACCAGGAGCACTCCTCCCACGACAGGAGTGCCCATCCCAAGCTGTCCCACAGGCCAAAGGCAGGGCAGCCCTGGAAAGAGCCTACAACACCCAAACCCTCAGTCTGGGCAGGCTCTAAGTGAGCCTACTCTGCAGGAGCACATCCGAGTACAGCTTCCAATGAGAATCACCCTTCATGGGCTCCCAGAAAACACTGAGTCCCCCTCTGCAAGCTGCAGGGAATGGGGGGAGAGGGAGAGGGAGAGGGAGAGGGAGAG
>VZTB01005563.1:360315-375536 GCA_013397245.1 Thryothorus ludovicianus | reverse complement strand
AAAGGGGAAAGGGGAAAGGGGAAAGGGGAAAGGGGAAAAAAGGGAAAGGGGAAAAGGAGAAAAGGGGAAGGGGAAGGAAAAGGAGAAGGAAAAGGAGAAGGAAAAGGAGAAGGAGAAGGAAAAGGAGAAGGAAAAGGAAAAGGAAAGGAAAAGGAAAAGGAAAAGGAAAAGGAAAAGGAAAAGGAAAAGGAAAAGGAAAAGGAAAAGGAAGAGGAAGAGGAAGAGGAACCAGGGCACCAGCCTCTTACCTTGAGTCTTTCAATTGCCTCTTCGCTGCCTGGAGCAAACATGATGCGCTCGTGGAGGCTGGCGACCGAGGCAGCGCGGCTGGACAGGGCAGAGAGGGAGGAAGAGGGGCTGATCCCAGCAATGGCATTGGTCACTGTGGAGAGATTGTCATGGCGGTGACTCAGCTCTGCCCCTCTAGCATCATTATTGTTCTCAAAGTCGGACACATCTAAGGGCAGGAAGGAGGGATGGGCCGGGGAAAGACACACAGACGGGATGACAGAGAAAGACAGAGACAAGAAAAGCTGTTGGGAAAAAAAAAATAGTGGCCGGTACGTCGAGAAAAAAGCCAGGAATTACAGGAAAAGGCACAGGCAACAGCACAGCAGAGCAGACAGCAACGGGGCAAGGGCAGGCACTCTCTGCCCCAGCCCGGGCAGCCCCCAGGGAACAGGGCTGTTTGGTGAAGCAGATGCTGGAAGCAGCTGTCCTGGGCTCCCAGGGATGCTTTTTGGCAACCTCAGGTCCTGCATCCATCAGGTCTGGGATCAAATGTCCTCCCCAAGTATCTGCCACTGCCTCAGTCATCCTCTCCATCTCATACAGCCTGGGTGGTTTTCCTTGCCCAGATGCCCCAGATTAGCCAGATCTGGGAGCAGAGAATGAGAAAGGAAGGGGATGAGAGGGGGTGGCCCTCAGCCCTACAAAGGGGTCAGGTAGACAGGGCAGGAGAAGAGGCAGGATTCCCTCACAGGTCCTGCTCAAAGGAAGCCCATGGCCTGCTGGAGCAGCACCTTGGCCAGGCAGCCAGAGAATGAAGCCAGGACTACAGGCAGTGGTGCCTGGCAGCTGGCACCCCAAGAACCAGCTGTGGTGGCTTAGGATGCAGGTATGGGAGATGCTCCTCCAGCCCTGAGGAGTTCCTGGTTCTCAGAGCAGTGTGCCAGAGGCAGGCAGGGCTCAGGTCAGCAGGTGCAGCATTAGTCACCCATCTCCATTAGCCCACATCCAGGGAAGCTGAGCCAGGAGGGGACAACCAGGCTGCTGTCTCCTCAGCAGGCTCGCCATAGCCTGGCTGCACTGCCTGACCGGGGTGGGTCAGTGCTTGTCCATGGGCCAAAGCCACCCGGCCACCACCACCCACCACTTTATCAGTAGAGCACCATTCCTCCCCACCCAAGGGCCATGCCAGGCTCCAGTCCCAGAGAGACACAGCACCAGCAGAAGCAGCAGCAGCAGCAGCGACAGGAAACATCACAACAGCATGAAGGAGGAGGTCCCTGTGCAGACTGGGCCCTTAGCATGGCCAAGTGGGAGGACACTGGTCCCTTCAGCACTAACCCAAGCCCAGGTGCTAACCATGACTCTGGCACCATCCCCTGTGCCAGCTCCCTGAGGATGGGCAGCCTGCAGGCACACACCACTCCATCAGCAGGGGCTGGCTGCAGGAGCCCTCCCCATGCTGCATGGGTGCCCCTGGGCACACCCTAGAGCTCCAAAAAGCCATGAAGCAACAAAGAGTACCAGTGATGGGGAATACACACATTTGGATCCTCCTGCAGCAGGATGGGCTAAGAGAGAAAGAGAGGGCAGGGAGCGGGGGTAAGACAGAGAGAACAGAACAAGAGGGGGTTCATCTCAGTAGGGTATCAGACAGCACAGGGAGGGGAGCCCATGGGCATGTGCAGTCCCAGTAACACCTTCCTGGCACCTCTGCTGGGTGCTGGATGCTGAAGATGGTGGGTGGAAGGGAAGAAGGGAAGGTTTGCTGGGCGGAAAGCAGCTCTCCCTGAGACAGGAAGGGACTGGGGGCTGTGAACATGCGTGCAGGGGCTCACCAGAGGCAGCGTGACGCTGCCGTGGGCAGAGTGCAGCAGGATGCAGGGAGGCTGTGGGGACATAGCCCTGCAGGCTGGTGGGACCTCGGCCTGTTGCTGCCTGGAGCCACTGGCAGAGAGCAACCATGGTACCTACTGTCAATGATGTCCCCAAGGCCCTGGGCGTAGAGCAGGTCCCGCAGACGCGCCACCTCGTCCTTCAGCTCCCGGATGAGTTTGTTGTTGGGGTCCTCGTTGATGACAGCATTGCAGCGGATCTGCTTGGCACGGTCAGCGTACCTAAGGAAGGGCAGGGCCTTGAACAACAGTGAGAGCAGGGGCGAAACCCCAGCTGCTGGGCAAGCAAGAGCATTGCAGAGGCTCTCCAGCACGTGAACCTTTGGAGGGTCTCAGTGCCGAGACAATCCTTTGGCCTTTTGTCTGGGGTTGCAGGTTCCCTCCACAGTACACCCCCAGCCAGGGACACCACAGAGGTGAGGAGAGCACGTGGCAGTGCCTGGGCCTCAGACAGCCTCTCCTGCTCTCGCTCACCGCAGGGAGAACAAGGGCACTTCTTCCTACCTGAGGGTGCTGAGGGTCTCATCGTAGTTGATGTCAGCAGGACTGAGAGCAGCGACCATGGCAGTTCTGGAGTTGCCTCCTGCCAGTAAGACATGCCCATGAGGGAGATGCTGGTCCGTGTACCCCTGTCACCCTCTGCTTGGCAGCCACGCCCATCTCCAGACCACACACCCCCCACCTGTCCTCACCCAGGTTCTCCCGCAGCAGCCAGGTCAGCACTGAGTCTCGGTATGGGATGAAATCTGTCTTTTTCTTCTTTTTGTTCTGGGGAATGGAGAGCAAAGGGAAAGGCTGTCAAGCTGCCTGCTGTCCTCAAAGGGAAGGTGACAGCTGGTCCCCAGCCATGGGGACTTGGAGCAGGATGGCTCTTCCCAGCCACTGCAACCTTGGGCATCTTTGCCCAGGTCCGCAGGTCCTGCCTGTGAAATGCCCTGAGGTGGGAGGGCTGTTTAAGGCTGGCTACTGAAATCCCCAGAGGGAAGGGGAGGCTGAAGATTTTGCCAGCCTCCAGGAGAAGAATGGCTTGAGTCTAGGCACAGTCTCACTCCCAAACCACCCTGCAATCCACTCCCACCCACTCCCACTGTGCCCCAAACCGATGTCCCCTTCCCCATCCGGCCTGGGCACCTACCTTGTTCGGCCCTGAATCCTGCAAAGGAAATGGAGAAACTGTTTAAAGAAGCTGCTTTTTTCCTTGGCACCTCCCACAGATCCCTAGCCCTCAAGCAGAGAGTGGCACGGGTCCCCATGCAGATGGCATCTTCACCAGCCCAGCTTGTCCCAGCCGCAGGGACAGCTTGGGATGTGTCTGCCCACCCCTCGGAGCTCAGATGCTCCATCCCTCGAAGCTGATCCCATCCCTGCTGGCCCAAGCCCATTTGTCCCTCCAGTGCCACTGCTTTTCTGTTCTCCAGCTACCTACCATTTCAGCCAGGGCAGAGATGACTTTTCCCAGAGTGGTCAAGGACTTGTTGATGTTTGCTCCTTCCTGGTTAGAAGAGGAAAAGTCCAGATGCTCAGACCCCATTTCAGAGCCACGTTAAAGCCCAGAAGAAAATACGGAATATCCAGTAAAGTGTGGGCAAAGAGCAGCAACTGGTCTTACTGGGTAACCAGCACCTCCCAGCTGGGACTCATGGACCCCAGTGAAACTGGCACTAGGCAGCTTTCAAATACAATCCTGTCAATGATTTTGGCAGTGCAGTGGGCAAAGAACCAGGCAAGGAAGGGAGGTGTTTTGGCTAGGGATGAGGGAGGAGGACATGGTGTCCCCACCAGCAGAAGGGGACCTCGGGTGAGCTCTCACCTTTAGCCTTGTGCCCTTGGCACCCGTGGAGTCAGCTCGCTCACTCCCAGCCAGGTCCACCAAGCTGATTTTGCTGACCTGCAGGCAGAGGGGAGGCTGTCAGCCCTGTGGGCACAGCAAACCTTGCCCAGCACGAAGCCAAAGCCTCTTGCAGGATGACTGTGAGGGCAGCAGTGGGCTCTGCAGGGTCATCCTTGCAGGGCTTGCTCAGAAGCAGGGCTAATATCCTTGCAGCAGGGCTGTAGGGCACCAGCTGCCAAATACCCTGTCCAGGGGCTGGCCCCTCAAGGGACCATGAGCCTAAAATGTGCCTGGGACTTCTCTCCCCCCTGCTCCAATCCTCCACCAGGCTGCACCACCTTGTCCCAAGTGCTGATGAAAGAACAAGACAGTCCTTTCTGGATCCATGTGGGCTCCCCTGTGTCCTTCAGGCCCTGCTGTTACCTTCTCAGTGGTGATGTCTGTCTCGGCGTCGTGTCGCTTCTGTGTGAAGATGATGTTGAACACGGCGTGGGAGCGGCTGCTGGTCTCATTCATGTTGGTAGCAGCCACTGTGCTGCAGGGAGAGTAGGACAGGGAGGTGTGAAACTTTATGAGGAACACTGCAGAGGCTGGTGATAGGGCCAGGGCTCATGCCAGGACAGGGTACATGGTAGGAAGGCAAATGTGGAGGACCAGAGAGGACTCTGGGAGAAGATGTGCACAAGTTCAGGCTTTTTCCTGCTGTCTCCAGTGCTTGGAAAGCAGGAGAAAGGTAAGGTGAAAGCAAGTGGGAGTACCCAACACTCAGTGAGGAGGGGACTGCCACTTCCAGAGCAGCTGGACTGGCAAAGTAAGGAAGTGAAGCAGGACCTTCTAGAAGTGACTGCAAGCTTCCCAAACCCTGCCCATCTCCTCCTTCTCCAACTCACCGGGCTTTGTTTCCAGAGTCCATAAGGTCCTGGATGTCATTGTAGGAGGTCACAGCCAGCTTGGAAAGGTCCTCAACATATGGACCCATAAGGGGATGCTCCCTGACCCGCAGGTTACCCTTGTTCTTGGGGTTCAGCAGGTCCCTCACACGTTCACAGTAGATCTCCATGTAGCTCACCTAGAGTAGAGGGCAGGGGCAGAGCCAGCAGAATGAGCCACCCAGGCATCCCCCAAAGAGGGGTCTGCCCCCTGGCACAACCAGTGGAGCCAGGTGGGAGGCAGAAGGGCAGGCAGTGGGGTTCCCACCTCTACAGAATAGGACATGTTGTCGTTTGTGGTGTCATTGATGCGGGAGAAGAGGTCCTCGCACAGCTGGGAACAGAAGAGAGAGGCTCAGCCCCCTGCCAGCGGGGTGCTCCTGCCTGCAGGGCCCAGGATACAGGGATTTCTACCTTTTCACCCCAAAAATCAGCCAATCAGCACTGGAATGGCTCCCCATGCTGACATGGAGAAGCAGCATCCCCAGAGCCCTGCCGTGTCCTGCTGGGTCAGCATGCAGCAGCTCCTGGTAAGCAGCTCAGCACTAGGGCCACTGTTGCCCACAAACACTGGCCTTGTGTGGCCAGACCGTGATCCATCCAGGCTTGGAGAGCCTGGATGACCCTCCCTGACCCCCTCCTGGCAGAGCCATGCCATCTCACTGTCACAGCAGTGCTATATTAGACCTTGGCAAAACCTGGCCTCACTCCTGCCTCTTTCCTCCCAGCTCTGCGTTTCCTTTGGGCATCCCTTTGGGATGATAGGGTCAGGTAGTCTTCCCCAGACATACCTGTGGGATGATGCCCTGCTGGTCCTTCTCCTGCTTGCCCATCATGGTGTAGGATTTTCCAGCTCCTGTCTGCCCATAGGCGAAGATGCACACATTGTAGCCTTCAAAGGCGTGCTGCAGCATCTCCTCACCAATGTCCCGGTACACTTGCTTCTGGGATGCATAGTTGATGTCTGCAGGCTGCACAGAGGAGGGGGATATGGAGAAATTTGGCAAGGAGGCCCTCCTGCCTCTCCCCAGCCCAGCCTTTGAGACGGGCTCAGGCCTCCCAGTGCTTACCGTAGTGTGGGACCAGTAGGAATAGTCAAAGCTGAAGCTTTTTGGTGTCTCTTTGGGCTGTTTTGGGTTCAGGATAGCTAGGGACAAACAGATGGGAATATGAGTTCACCAGCCACCCACAGTACCCCTGCCCTCTCCCCCCCTCCATGTGGGAGGGATGAAGGGTGATGGGTTTCAGTCTAAAACAGTCCTGAAAGTTGGGCTGGGACTCATCCAGCTCTGCAGATGGGTTCAGAACCCCCAGACCCCAACTCTGAAAGCAGAGGAGGTGGATGCCATGGCCAGCAGAGCCCAGGGAACAGGGCAGAGCCTTGCCCAAACACCTTGCTGGACACAGTGAGGGGGACATGACTCCTTCCCTCAGGTTCCCTCCTGATGTGGCACCTGCCCACGGGAGCCCAGCAGTGGCACAGGAGGGTCACAGCCTTCCTCTCCCCACAGCTGGGGCAGCGTGTCCAAAGCTCCTGTGCTGGCACCTGTGGGGTGGGAGCAGCTGCCACCGTGTCAGGGCTCCCCTAGAGCCCCTCTGGCTCCTGCCTCTCCAGGTGCCCAGCCCCAGCAGGGTGATTAATGCCTCGTGTCACACCACCAGCGGAAACAAGAGTCTGCTTTTGTCATCCCCTGATGAAAAGGACGTTGCTATGGAAATTGGAGACTGCATCACTGCTCTTCCTCATGCGCTGTTTTTTTCCTCCTGTGGAGCATTTACGATGTGGTTGGTTTTTTTTTATTGAAACAGCAGATGCATCAGAAGAAACCCAAACCAGCGGGCAATCACGAGATCCAGCCACCAGCCATGTTAGGTGACAATGAAGTGACATTGAGGCCTGTGCAGCACAGTTCCCGTGCCCACTGCTCCAGCTGCTCCCTGCCACCACCAAGGATGAAGAAGCCATAAGCCCTGAGCTTCCTCCATCCAGTCTGCTCTGCCCTTCGGTTAGCCAGGGCTCAAGCCCATTCCTGATTCCTCCTGGGGTCTCCCTCCACAGCCCCAGGCAGGGTGCAGCTCTCTGCCGTGGTGTCTGACGTCCAGATGTGTAGTGTTACATGTACAGATGCTTTCTGCTCTGAATCCCTCCTCCATTACTGCAACAGATACCCCTCCTGCTCCCTGGAAAGGGTCCACCACTTCTGACCTGAGAACAACCCAGCCCTGCCTGCAGCAGCAGCGAGGCAGACTGGGGAAGGGCAGGAAGTGGGGTCAGCATCCAGCCCTGACCACAAAATCATGGTGCTTCTGAGATGCTCCTTAGCATGGACAGAAGCCCAGCTCTAGCACTAAGGAGGAGCTGGCACGGGCTCCCTGCCTGCCTACCTGCTGCAGGCAGCCTGACTCCAATGCCCTGGACTCCTGCTGAATTCCAGGCAGACTAATTACCAGGAGAAAGGGCAGGGAAGTAACAACTTCCCTGGCAATCCTGCAGCAGCAAACAGGGATGTGGAGGCCCCTGGAAGAGCAAGGCTTCGTGGGCAGCATTCCTGATCCCTGCCAATGCCTGGCTGGTGTGCTGAGGGCACTGTGAAGAGAAGCAGGAGTTGGAGGTCATGCAAGAAGTGGGATGGAGCATCTCTGATGTCTCCTGGTGTTCAGCCTGGCAGCTCCACCGTGCCATCTGGTCACCAGATCTGTCTCTGCCCTGCAGAGGTGACACTGACCACAGGGACCAGGAGCAGGGATGAGCCATGGAGGGGGCAGGATGGAGCTGCACAAGGCGCCTGTTCTGCATCCCAGTGCCAGCCCATGCTGGGCACAGGGCAGGGAAGCAGCCGGGGATGGCACCAAGCGGCTCCAGGCATCCCAGCTGCAGCTGCCCAGCTGGCATGGGAAACCAGAGACTGGGACACAGGGGAGAAGGGAGCATCCCAAGAGCAGGCATCTCCTGTCCTGAGCTGAAACACTCTCCCCCATTTATTTGCCTGCAGGCAGGTGGATGCTGCTAGAGGAATTTTTCCTTTCTATGACCAGGCATATAGGACTTTTGCAAAACTGCTGCAAAAGTTTCATGCTCTAGGCCATTGGGACTCAAAAGGCAGGGAAGGGCGTGGAGGTGAAGACAAACATAGAGACGGGGGGCAAGAAGGAGGAAAACTTCTGGAGATGTCCCTTGCCTTGCCCTGAAGAGCCAGCAGCATGGCAGAGTCCAGTGAGTGGGCAGGCACGAAGCAGGAGAAAGCCCAAAACCCTCATCAGAGATGAAAATAATCACCAGATTTTAAAGCCAGCAGAGGCACAGCTCCAGAAGGAGAACGTGAATGGACTTGTGGGATCAAAGCCAGGGGTCTCCTCCACACCAACCTGGTTGGAGCCATCAGGAGAGGGGCTGGGAGTGTTGGTGCCCGGGATGGTGCCCACAGAGAGCAGGACACCACAGGAACAAAGCAGCAGTGTTGGTGAGCAGGTGGGTGGCTGTGGCAGCTGGAAGTTTGCAGGAAAATGGACAGCAGAGAAAGGCTGATCCCTTCCCACCCTAGGCCCCGCTGTCTCCCACGGGGCCCAGTGCATGAGGCAGGAGGGGAACTTGCCTCCCCACCCCAGCACGAGCAAAGGTCTCTGCAAATAATCCTGGGAAGGGGAAAACTTGCTCTCACTCCCCTCAAACATCTTTGGCTTCTCTGCAAGGAGCTGGGGGGATCGAGAGTCCTGCTCTGCAGGCACTGCTGGCCTACTCCTGCCTCCCCCAGCCACAGCAGCAGCAGGCATCTGAGCCCCCCACACTTGCTCCCCAGCCCCCTGGCCATGAGGATTAGCTAGTGGTTTGTCCATTCATGGAGAAAATCCTCACTGTCAGCAAAGGGCTCCTGCCACAGCCCTGCTGCCCTCCCTGTGCAGGCAGAGGCACGGGCTGGAGGGGTGGGGGCACAGCCAGAGTGTGCAGGATGAGCAGGGGCAGATGGCTCTGAACAAACACAGCCATGGTGGAAGTGGAGGATGCCTGATGCTCTTGACTGGGACTGGAGCAACACAGGTCCCCCTCACCCATCAGAATTAGAATGGGGAACATCTATCCTACCTAATCCCTGGCCCAGGGAAGGTGGGAATTTCCTGTGTGGAGGGCAGAAGCTCTGCACCCCAGGCAGATGGAGAATCCCTGACCAACCATGAAGGGAGAACCCCCACAGGATGCCAGAGACCAGCAGATGCTGCCCCACAGACCTCCCATTCCTGCTCCCTAGGCCCGGGGTGGCCAGGGGGGCCCAGTGGGGTCCCAGAATCACCCTGCACCCTTGGGTGCTGTCCTCTCCCCAGCAGCAGGGTTGTCATGGCAGCCTGCACGGCGCGGGTGGCTGGCACCAGTGTCTCACCCACCATCGGTGACGCAGGCAGCCCCAGGCGGGCAGGCAGGGAGTTATTTTAGACACTGCCCCATCTGGAGGCTTCCAGAGCCAAAGAGGAGGGATTTGACTGCCATTCCCACACTGTACTGCCAGCAGCTGTTGTTTAAAGAGGGGCAAAGGCCGGACAGGCTCCTGACAGGACATACAGCCCCACCCTGAGCACACCATGCCTCAGCAAATCCTCCTCTTGCATCTCCAAGAGCCCCAGAGAAGCAGGGATGGGTCCTGGCACGCTGCAGTGAGTGGTACCTGGCCAGGCAGTGCTGTCAAAACCAATTGCTGGCCCATGCACGGCTTCAAGGCCAGGTTGGATGTGGAAGAGCCTTATCTATAGTGGAAGGTTGGAACGACATCATCTTTAACATCCCTTCCAAACAAAACCATCCTGTGAATCTGTGCTTCCTTCCTCTTTGCCTACTGGGGAATACTGCCCCTCTCACTGTCACCAAAATCCAAGGGCTCAGTGCTACATTGGTCCCACCACTGCCATTTCAACAGCAGGATGGATTTCTCTCCATGGAGAGCTGACATCCTCCCCACATCTCCTCCTCCAAACGACTCGGGATGCTTCAGGCACCCTCACCAAGCAGCCCAGTGCTGCTGTGGCCACACCACACACGCTCCTACCCAAGCAGCACCCAAATCCCCCCTGCCCCCGAGGCACTCACTGGTGGTGCTCCCCGACATCTGGATGATGCATTTGGATTCCCGGCTCATCTCCCGGGAGTTGAAGGGCCGGACACGCACTGCCACCTTCACTGACGCTCCCGCCATGGCGCCGGCCGGACGTGGCTCCTGCTACGAGGGAGCAGCGGCTGTCCTGCAAAAGGGAGAAAAGGGGGTAAGGAAAACTTGCATCCCCAATCCACATCGTGCAACTCTGCGAGCTGGGAACACTGTTTTGACTCTGCCTGAAAGATGACATTTTGTTTCATACCTTGATCTGCCCTCATTTTATCTCTCCCTTCTCCCTGTCATACCTCAGGTCAGGACCCCCAACTCAGTACCAGGGGCCATCCCCAGGGCAGCACTGGAGCCTCCATCACTCTGCAGCATCACTTGGTGGGCACCCACAGCGGTGGACAGAGCCTTCTAGGCTCTGTCAGCATCAGCATAATCCCCAAGGAGCTGCTTTTTGCCCCCGGGGTGCCAATGGCACTGAGCAGGTACCCCCTAATCTGCCCCTGCCTGTTACCTGAGCCCCTGCCTCCACTCCAAGCCCAGGGACTGGGAGCAGGACAGAGCAGGGCGGGGAGGGGAGGGAAGCGATGGCATTCCATTGAGAAAGGAGGTGGTTGTTGAACACAGCTGCTGGCATGTGCCTCCCATTCAGCTCCCACAAAGCAGAAGTGCAGCATCAGCACCAGCAGCCCTTCCTGGGAAGCCAGTGGCCATTGCACTCAGCTGGAGCTCCCAGTTTACCATCGTATTTCCAGTCCTTTTGCTAAAAAATTATTAATCGCAAATCTCACAGGACAAAACAAAACCCTCACCAACATCCCCTGGAGCAGCTCTCCAGGTGATGCCCACCTTCCTTCAACTGCAGTTAAGCCTCACGAGCCCTGGCCAGAAAATCATACTGGGATCCTTCCTCTGATTGCTGCATCCTATGGGATCCTTTAGGACCTGATAAAATCCCTTCCTGCCTTCTAACATCTATCCCTTTTCCTGCCTTTCCCTGCTACCTGGCTCCTCATGCTGAGCCTGCTGGTGAAAATGGAGCACAGGACCCCTCAGAAAATGGGCAAGGACTGCTCCTCTGGCATCCCACCTGCAAGGGTGTGTGTGAATTCCCTAATGCTTTCCAAGCCTGGGTTTTGCCAGCAGGATATTTGCTCTGGGAGGAAGGAGATCAGGGAGAAATGAGATCGTTAGTGAGCACTGGCACAGCTCTGGTTACATGGGCCATGACCAGAGGGAAGTGGAGCAGTAAGGAGGGACCTTGAACATGAGATGTGTTTTCCTATAGTGGAAATGAAAAATGCAGGAGAATTTGTGGAAAAAGGGGTGGGGGGAGGAAGAAAAAAAAAAAATCCACAGAATAGAAAGTATCCCAGGAGAAGGGGATGGCTTTAAAACTACCTGAGGTTTGACAGCTGTGGTTTGATTTCCAAGGGGGTGAGAGGAAACCATAAACAGTGGAAAAATTTGCATCAAGAAAATGTTACAAGCTTGGCAATGCCTTTCAGAAACCCTTTGCCTATTTTATAAGTGAGCTGGCATGTCCAACAGCATGCAGAGGACAAAGCTTCTTCTGTTGGAGTTCCCAAGCCCTCCTCTTATCTTCCCGCTGGGATGGCTCCGGAGCTCCCACTGTGCTCAGCCAGTGATCACACCCATAAATCCCAGAGTTCAAGCATTTGGTCTCGGGCTTTCTTGAGCTTGGATTATTTTAAGCAGGTGTTTAACACTACCCTTGAGTCTCTAAGCCAGCAACTGGGCTGCTGCCTGCCAGTGGCCTCAGCCTCCCCACTCAGATGGGGGAAAGGAAAAATTAAACAGAAGTGCTTGCCAAAGGGGAATGAAGGAGCTGTTTTTCCCATGAAATGATTGGATATATTCCCATGTGGAAGGGCTGCATCTTCACAGGGCCATCAGCTCGAGCTGCTCCACCCTGTGGCATCATTCAAGGACAAAGGATTCATCCGCGGGCCAAATCCCATCTGCACCTGACAACTGCCCATGTCAAACATTTCCCTCTCCTCCCAAGTCAAAACAGTTCCCTTCCCCCAGCCCTGCAGCCTCTCCAGTTACCAGGGCTCTGAAGAGGTGGGTCAGGTCCCTGGGCTCCTGCTTCCTGCACAGCCCAGAACAGCAACACCCATCAGGGAGCCCACCAGCCCCAGGACTGCCTGCTGCCTGCCATGGGCCACCTCAGCCCCTGCTCTTATCCCCTCCCAGCCCTGTGTCATTCCCAGCCACTCCAGCCCCATCAGTTCCCGTGAAGAAACTGTTTTCTCCTTTGAACAACTTTCCCATGTGCCTCCTCCTGCTGTGTACCTTCCATTGGCACTGCTTTCCTTTCTTTGCCTTCTGCTCCACACCCCGTAACCCCACTGCTGCTGGCCATGAGAAACCTCCTTCTTGCCAGCAGGACCTTTTCTCTCTCCCTGCCACCCACAGGCTACATCCCAGTGTATTCCCATCTTGCTCTCCTTGCCCAGCACCCTGACATCCTGCCCTGGCCAGTATTCCCTGCTGCAGAGCCCCAGCTCCATTTTCTGCTCCATCCATTTCCCTCAGCTTCCTTGGTGGGCAATGCACTGATTCCCTCTTCCCCTCTGCAGCTCTCCAGCTCCATCCCTGCCATGGCAGCACAAGGACCCCAGGTGACATGGTGAGTGCCCTTGGGGACCACCAGCAGACACTGACCCAGCTGCTTCTCATCCTCCTTTCCCTCCCCTGACTCACTTCCCCGGCTCAGCTGCAGGGAGGGATTCAGCCTGCCCTTGGCATCACTGGTCACGGGCACTCAGCATCCTGTAAAGAGAGGGGCCAGGCCAAGGCCAGCAGGGCCAGGGGCAGGGCCAGGCAGCCCCCCCAGCCTGAGGGCAGCTCGAGCCCGGCCAGCTCACTCTGCCTGGGGACAGCCACAGCAGCCACCGCCTGCTTAATCTGCTGCCATCGAGAGAAATTCGATAAGCCATGGCCAGCCTTTCGCTGGGAGCGTGCCAGCACCAGAGCCCAGCTCCCTGTTCCCTCCCTGCTGCCACCCAGGCCTGCCCTGCACACAAGGGAGGCTGCAGAGGGGAGCGGCCAAGCCTCTGCAGCCAGGGACAACACCTGGACCTGTCCCCCAATTCTGCAGGGCATCTCTTCCTCCACTTCCCGTGCAGCCTGATGGCTCTGCCCGTCCCTACGACACACCAGTCACCCCTAGTGAGGAGCAAAAGGCCTGGAGAGCCATGATTAACTGGATCAGCTAAGATTAATTGGGCAGAGATTAGCTAATGAAACCACTCTTAAGTCCAGGGGCTACCAACTGGCAGCGTCTCCTGCTGAGAGGTGACCAATAGGACAGGGAGCATTGTCCCCGAGTGCCACCAACCAGCCAGCACTTCCCCAAAGGATGCTAAGGAATGTGATCTGCTGCTGGTCCCCTGGCTCTAGCAGCTGACGAGCTGCCTGTACCCAGGGAAATCCAAGGTGAGTTCCCCTTTGTCTGCACTCATCCAACCCCACATCACCTCGGTGGCGAGGGTGGAGGCCCCGTTTGGCTGCACCAGTGTATTCTCAGGAGCTGACAGGCTTTGTTATGGTGAGCCCTTCCCCTGCACCCTTTATTGGGGTCCCCCAGCTCTGACTGGGACCACGGGACTCTGTCCTGCCCCTGGGGCAGCAGGGAACACGTTGCTGGATGACATGGCACCATCAATGCCTGCCAGCTGAGCTCCTCACCCACCTCCCGCCCCACACAGGGCAGGGGGCCATGACAGTGCAGTTTTCTCCAGAGCAACACCTGCAGGCAGGGAAGCAGCTCAGAGGACAACCCAGGACAAGGGCAAACGCCCCCCATGCTCAGCTGCAATCCAGCCCCTGCTTCCCCAGTGCCACCACAGGCACCCAGCCCCACATCCCCTCACCTCCTGCCCACCCCAATGGGGGACACAGCTTCAGGGCAGAGTTTGCAGCTCCCTGACAATTTCTATGCAGATTCAGTTTGCAGGTAGCAAATTTAAGGACATGGATGGCGGGTTCTGCTCCCCATCTCTGCTGCAAAGTAACCCCACCCCACATCCCTGCTCTCTCCATCCCCTCTTCCAGCCACTCAAACCCAAAGCAGGGAAAAGCGGCACAGAAAAGGCAGTGAGCTCCGGTGGGTGCCCAGCATTGCTGGGCACAGAGAAGGGCAGCCAGGGACAGGGTGGACAACAAATTCAAACACGACCTAGGGCTTGAGGGGCTGCAGATCTTGCCACATGCAGGGAGGTGGAGGGTGGTGGCAGCATCTTCGCCAGCGCCAGCTGCCACCTCCCAGACAAAATGGAGGTCAGCAGCAGCATGCCGAGATGGCAGAGCCACCACACCCCTGGCCATACCCAGGGGAGGGGGAGGGTCTGCTGCCTCCCTGCCCCTCAGTGCCACAGAGGCCACCTGCATGGGGCTGCTGTGGGAGCTGGGATGGAAGGATGCCTGGTGTGGGGTGGCACAGGAGATGCTCGGCTGGTTCCTTGTCCTCCCCAAACCCCGACGCTGTCGCATGGGCCCTGAGCAGACAGGAGACCGGCTCCCACGGGGTCTGCAAGATCTAGGGGAGGGGTCACTGCCCCGGGAGGGAGGGGAGGAGGAGGAGGAAGTGGAGGAGAAGGAAGCAGAGGAGTAAGACAATAGGGCAGGTGCAGGGCTGCTCCCTGCGAACCTGGATGACCAAGCGCGGAGCTCTGCACTAGCCCTGCACCCCGGGACCTGCCCCTTCAACAGCCAGCAGCCACTGCACTGGCCCGCAGTGACATGGCAGCCCTTGTCCGGCCAAACCACAGCGCAAGGTCACCGCCAGCTGCTCGCCCTTGGGGGCCAAGAAGAGCCTTAGCACCGCAGCATCTTTGCCAGCTACCCGCGGCGAGAGCCCCAGGTGGGGCATCCGCCACTCCCTCCAGCGCTGCTGTTTAACTCTGAAGCATTATGATGATGACGCAAGATGGCTCAGCTGCATAACCACAGCCGTCTGCCCCGCAGGGGTGGCTCTGGGGTGACAAGGGGTCCCTGTGCCCCCCGCCATGGGCTGCGGGGATTGCATCCACCCCCTTCGCACCCTGGCTGTGGCCGGGGCGGCAGAGGCGTCTCCTCGTCCGCGGGCAGCCCCCCCCACCCTGGCTGGATCCTTCTGGAAGATGGGGCGGCACCCGGCGGTCCCCGCGCTGGGGACCCCAGGGCAGCTTCCCCACATGCACAACTTCGAGCATCGGGGGGCTCCGCAAAATGGCCACCGACC
>VZTB01005563.1:341447-359752 GCA_013397245.1 Thryothorus ludovicianus | reverse complement strand
CCGTCAGTTCGCTCCTCCATCCGCCGAGCCCCCGCCCGCCGCCCGAGGCACGGCAGCTCCTGCCCATCTGCGCCCGGAATTCAGAGCCAGGGCAGGAAAGCGGATTATTCCTTCGCTGCCAGCTGTTTCCAGCAGCGCGGCCACCCAAGCCCCACGGCAGCCCCTCCCCGCCCCAGCCATACCCCAAATCTCCCTAGAGGATCGGCAACTGGGAGATCTTCATCTGAGATGTCGTCATCGCTTTGGTGGGATGATGGCTGGGCAGTCCCCAGGCTGGCTGTGTCTTCCATCAGCCATGCGCGAGCAAATTCATCTGCCCCCAGCTCCTCACAGTGGTAGCCACCCAGCTGCTGGCCAGATGTGCTCTCAACTGGCATTGTTGCCAGCCCCATGCCTCTGTCCCATATGTCTTCAGCAGCGGCCACTGGTGCCAGTTCTGCCGGGTGGGAATTCTCACCCCTATTCCGTCATCCCTACCAAAAGCTGTGCTCACTGAGGGGCTCCTCTGGGCAGGGACCCACTCATGGATCTGCTAAAGCTGGCAGCGGGCAGCCTGTTTGCATTTCAGGGTATGGATGGCAGACAATGTGCCAGAGGTTGGGCACAATGCAATGTGGGTACACATAGCAGGTAACAGAATATCCAACCCACGTGGGGCGTTTGGCATCCTCAGGATACACTGGGATGCTCATGATCCAGGTTGAGCCTGTGGAGCACAGCTTGCTGTGTCAGGGACAGTGTCCGTGTCCCAGTTCACAGCCCTGGTGCACATCAGTCCAGTGGCCAGCGTCCTTCAGGCTGTCACCCAGCCAGGCGTCCCTCTGCAAGACAGGTCCTTGCTCAGGGAGCCCTGGTCAACAGGAACCTTTTGCTGCAGGAGGAGCTACCACCGTGGCAGCTGTGCCAGACCAGTCTCAGCACTACCATCCCATGGCACAGGATCTAGGTGCCCAGGGCTGGGATCCCACCTGCTGGGATACTGCTGGGAATCATTAGCCTTGGTGTTGTGGGGGGGCCATGGAGAGTGGGACTGCCTCTGTGCTTGGGAGTCCCAGAGGCTGGCGTACCTGGAGAGTGATGAGCACCAGTAAGAGGGCATCCCCCAAAATGAGGGGTTCAAGACAGCAGGGATAGCACTGGTGACACATTAACCAGACAGAGCAGGCAGCTAGGGGTAGAGTCCAGACTGGTAGGGGGGAGCACTGAATTCTGGGTCAAGGTCCATGGGGATACTGGACACTGCTGGCACAGGATACACTGTGCTGCAATGCTGGCAGCTGCTCAGGCAGCCTCCACTGCTCCTCTTCTCTGGGCTCAGCTCCTGGGGACAGCGCGTCGTGCCATGGCCACCAGCCTGCTCCGCGTTCCCCCGCCGGAGGGGCTGCTCCGGCCCCTGGCCGTGCCGGAGCGGCTGCTGCTGGGGCCAGGGCCCAGCAATGTGCCCCGCCGCATCCAGGCTGCAGCCGGCCAACAGCTTCTGGGCCACATGCACCCTGAAGTGCTGCAGGTGAGCTGCCCCAGCCCAGCTTTCCTTCCCTCCCCTCCTCTTCCTCACCCCTCCAGAGGGGCTGGAACAGCTCTGCTGGGGCAAGAGGAGCGATAGTGGTGCTGGCCAGTGTCCTGGTGCTGCAGGTGATGGATGAGATCAAGGCAGGCATCCAGTACGCCTTCCAGACACGGAACCGGCTGACCCTGGCCATCAGCGGCAGTGGCCATTGTGCCATGGAGGCTGCCCTCCTCAACCTGCTCGAGCAAGGGGACACCGTGCTGGTGGCCATCAATGGCATCTGGGGACAACGTGCCGCTGACATTGCCAGGAGGCTGGGTACGCTGGGAGCAGGCAGATGGCATGGTAGGGCTGAGGGGACCCAGTTTGAAGGCAGGATGCCCCGGTTTGCTGTCCCAATCCTGGCAGTGCTCTGTGACACGGCTTACAAAACCAGAGAGCACTCTGCTAGAGAGCACTCCAGGTTTTTCCAAGAATGATGCCACTCCATTTATGGGATTTATGGCTTTTCTGCTGGGCAAATCTGCAGGAGGACAGACCCTGGCAGGTGGCTCTGCTCCTGGTTCATGCATGACCAATTGCCCCATGGAGCAGGTGACTGCCCAGTGGGAAGCATGCCCAAACTCACTCTTCCCTGCCCAAATTTTTCGCAGGAGCCAATGTGTATGAGCTGCTGAAGCCCCTGGGAAAGTACTTCACTCTTCAAGACGTTGAGCAGGTGAGTGCTGGCCACTATGCAGAGGGCACAAGCCGACCTCCAGTGTGGTCACCTTCCCTCTGTGTCATGCAGGGCCTGGTGCAGCACAAACCTTTGGTGCTCTTCATCACCCACGGCGAGTCCTCCACGGGGGTGCTGCAGCCTCTGGAGGGGCTGGGCGAGCTGTGCCACCGGTCAGTGCATGGTGGGCAGCTGCAGGGACTGAGGGCACCCCAAGGTCACCACTGGGCATTTGGGCCTGGGGGTTTGTATGTGCTGGGCTTTTCCCTGGCTCTGTACTGCTGGAAGCAGTTGGTGCCAGTGAGACAGCCCTGTAGGGACCAGGATGCCAGGGCTGCAGGCAGAGATGTGGCAAGAGGGGGTGGGGGGAACACCAGGCTGAGCTCTGTTCTCCCACAGGCATGGCTGCCTGCTGCTCGTGGATGCTGTGGCATCGCTTGGGGGAGCCCCCATCTTCATGGACCAGCAGGGTAAGGGCCACAGGGTCATCATGGGCAACCAGGGGACAAAGGGGCTTATGCCTGGGACAGGGAGAGGGAGCAGTGGGATCAGCCCTTCTGCCTGCATTTTGGCTAGTAGCACTGGAAACTGGTCCAGCTGCAGCCAGAGAGCCCTGTTCCCTTTGGGGGACCATCAGTAGTGCAGGGGCCCTCCCAAAGCAGCCTGAACACAAGTAGGACCTGCCATGTGTGCCATCCTTCCCACCCACCACTTGCAGCTAGGTCAGAGAGCTCAGCATTCTCCTGCTGGGAGCCTCTGATTCCTAAGGAGTTTTCTTCCCTCTTGGGCAGAGATCGATGTCCTGTACTCAGGGTCCCAGAAAGTCCTCAACGCACCCCCTGGCACCGCCCCCATCTCATTCAGTGAGCGAGCCAGGTAAGAGCAGCCCAGTCTAGTTTTCTTCCCAGGCGATGGGGCTGGGGGAGGCCATGGCCTCTCTCCTTTGCCAGCCACCTGCTTCGGTCCCGCTCTGTGCAGAGTATGCCCAGCAGCAGCGCTGTGGGGGTGGAGCCCATCCCATCCCTGGGCAGTGACCGGGAGCTGGAGCCAACCTCTGCGCTCACTTTAGAGGAGTCCTCCCTCCCACCAGGCTGAGCCCACCTGGTCAAGGTCCCACCTCTGCCCAGTACTCTCTTTTGCCAGGGAGAAACTGCTGAAGAGGAAGACGAAGCCCCCATCCTTCTATATGGATATGAACTGGTTGGCAAGCTACTGGGGCTGTGACGGGGAGCCGCGGAGGTGAGGGCAGGCTCTCGTTACAGATAACTGCAACCACTCCTCATCCAGCTTTTGTCCTGGCTCAGGGGCTGCCTGCCCTTCAGGACTCAGGCCCTGCCTCCCCATCACCCTGGCTGCTGGTCACAGCTCTCTGCACCCGGTGATGGAGGAGGGAGGATGCTGTGCCTCAGTTTCCCCAACCACGAGCAAGGGGCTGCTGTGCTGCAGCCAAGCTGAACCCCTGTGGGTACCCCTTGAGTTTTGCAGGTACCACCACACGGCACCCATCAACAGCTTCTTCAGCCTGCGGGAAGGCTTGGCCATGCTGGCAGAACAGGTGAGTGGCACCAGACAGGCAAGGGAGCACCGGCGGTGCCCGTGGGTCTTGGAGGAACCGTGGGTACCAGGAGATGCCTGTCAGTGCAGAGACCTCCTCTCTCCTCTGCCCACAGGGTCTGGAGAGCTCGTGGGAGCGACACCGGGCCAACTGCACCCGCCTGTGCCAGGGGCTGCTTGACATGGGGCTGGAGCTCTTTGTGGAGGAGGAGGTGGGTGCAGGGCAAGCCCCCCACCACCACAGAGTAGGGGCAGCATGAGGACACAGCCCTGTGCAGCTTTTGGTGCCAGATAAAAAACTCCCTCCTCAGTGATGCTCTCTCCTGGCAGAGTGCTGGGGTCACCAGGGGCTGTGGCACTGAAACCAGTTCCTCTCTTCCTCAGAAGGCCAGACTTCCCACCATCACCACTGTCAGGGTGCCCGAGGGCTACAACTGGAAGGACATCACGGCCTTTCTGATGGACAACCACGGCATGGAGATCGCGGGGGGCCTGGGCCCCACGGTGGGCAAGGTGGGCAGAGTCCTCCCACCCCCGCTAACCGCGGCTGGGCACCACACCCACATTCACTGCCGCTCTCTGGCTGCGACAGCGTGTGGCTGGCGGCGTCCCATGGCCCGGAGCAACGCACAGCAGCAGCTCCACACACAATCACCGCCTAATTGAATAACCACGCACGTAATTAGCGGGGTGACACCTCTTTATAGGGAATGGCGTGTTAAATAGGAGCAAGGGAGCTGTGCACAACCGCTCAGGGGCTGGCACAGACACTCACCCTTCTCCTCCCAGGTCCTGCGCATCGGCCTCATGGGCAGCAACTCAACCAGTGGCAACGTGGACCGAGTCCTTCGAGCCCTGCAAGATGCCCTTAAGAGCTGCCACCGCAGCAGGCTGTGAGCACCCCTGCTTGGGGGGAGGCTGGGGAAGGTGGTCTGGCACTGCCTAGCATGCCTGGCACTGCCTCGAATGCCTGGCACTGCCTCGCATGGCTGGCTGCAGGCAGCAGAGGGACTCCACTGCCTCTCTGGGATGCTGGCAAGACACCCAGCAAGTCAAGGCACAACAGAAAGAAGCTGGGATAGCAGGGGACATGAAAAAAGGCTGTGCTCAGCACATATGAGATGTGGCTCAAAACCACTTCTCCCATCACCCTGCAGTGGCCTGGCCCCTCAGCTCTTTGCCTTCCCCTGGCCCCAGGGCCTGGTGACTCTCAGCAAGCTGACAGAGGGCTGGATGCAGGATCTGACCATAGGCCCCTTCCCCTCCCATTGCCAACAACCTCGGCTTTCCCTACCCCAGAGTGCAGAATGCCAGCCCTCCCCCTCCAGATTCTGTACCAAGAAGCACCCAGTGCCCAGGCCCACCAGGGCAGCCTAGAGGCTGTGTGTGTCCCCCAGCTGCAGAAATGTGCTCTCTCCTCCATTCCACCTCTCCTCAATAAAATGATTCAGCAGCACGCTGCTCCCTGGCCCTGTAGCTCTCCTTGCACCCCCCCGGAGTTCCAAGACACCCCAATGGGGCAGCAGCTGGGTCCCACTCAGCTCTGCTGAGGCATTCCTTGACGGATCTTGGAGAGGAGCTGGGACACTGCTGAGCGGCGTGCACTGTCCTGGATCCGGTACACCTGAAACTAAAGGCAGGTGGGAAGTGAGGGGAGAGAGCTCCCCACTCTGCTTGTGCTCCATGCCCCAGTACTGCCAGCCCCCCACAGGGCTCAGTGGGGCCAATGGCAGCCCATCCCAAGCTTCCTAGCCCAGGTGGCTTCTGGTGCTGCCTTGTGAATTCAACTGAAGGGCTGTGGTTACCTGGCTGAGCAGCATGTCAAAGTAGGCTGTGTCCCAGCAGGACCCATCCTCGGTGGGGAGCTGCAGGAGGGCTCGGGTTTCTGTGTCTGCCTGCCAGCTGCCACTGAACCCATGGAGGCCAAAATGGAAGCGGAGGAAGCGTTGGGGGTCCCAGGCAAAGCTCTCGACTTTTTGGTAGAGGGAGGCAAGGTCTGGGCCCGCTCCTTGGAAGAGGTTTTCCTCTGGGTTCAGGAAGTGGGGCAGGTGCTGGGTGGCCAGGCAGCGGAGAAGGATCACCAAGAGCCTGTAGACAGAACCTTCCAGGTCCTGCCAGTCCTCTGGGGAGGGGAAGAGCTCTGTGCTCCACAGAAACACCATCTGTGAGGAGGGAGAGAAAAGCACAGGATCAGGCATAAGCCTGATCCCAAGAAGGCTGTCCCTTCACACCCTGCAGGTCACCGTGCAACCACTTGTGGGGCTGAATCCATGGGGCTGGAGAACATGATACTTTTCTGAAGGCCATATCTGCTCTTTTACATTTAAAAAAACCCCACAACCACCACCCCCAAAACATCAAAGAATGCAACACAAAGCAAAGTACACAGGATTTGGCGTACTTAGAGCTGGAGTCATTCTGTAAGCAGAAAACATCCTTGCCTCCTTCTTGACCCTTGCCTTGGAGAGCCCTCAAAAGGCAGGGCACACCTGGATTGTACCACCAGGTTCTGTGCCCAGCATGGCCAGCTGGCACAGCTCCAGAGCTGGGTGGAGAGAGGAGGGTTTTTCTCAGCAGAAACACCACCCTCAGCCCTGGACAGGCCCGTCCCAGCACAGCAGGGCAGCATGGCACAGGGGTGCCATCCCACAGACACAGGCAGCCTGGGACAGGGGATGATGCCCTGTACAGCAGGGCAGAGCCTCAGCTCTGAATGCACAGAGTGTCTCCAGCTGGAGGTTGCTGATTCAACTCAAGGAAGAAGGATCAAAGCCCTCTAACCGTGGCTGGCAGCAGCACACATCCTTTCCAGACACAGCCATGGGCTGGTACACCCCAAAGCCCTGCAAGCACTTGCTCTTGTTGTTTGGGTTCTTGTGCAGGAGAGCAGCCTTGGCTCTGCTTGTCCAGAGAGGCCAGGCCCAGCCAGCAGAATCAACTCACCTTCATGTGGTTAAAAGTGAGACTGCCTTTCCCACCCTCCCCTCCCCAGTCCTGGTCACGGAGCTGGTCGAGCAGGCGAAGGCTGTCCAGACGGGGTCCCTTCAGGGTGTCCACTCCTCGGAGCAGCTTCAGGATGGGAAGGTGAGTGGAGGATCTGGAGGAAGAGAATAGGGTCTGGTGGGAGGGGAAATGAAGAGCTGCATCCTCCCAGGATGGGGAGACTATGCCTGCAGTGACTTGGTGTGCAGGGAGGATCTCTCCCTGCCACACACGTGGTCCCAGTCAATGCAGCACCTTGGATCTACCTCCTGCTCTTGCCTCTGGCAGAGCAGAACTTCAGAGGTGTGGAGTGAGATGGGAACACTGCTGAGCAGCTCCTGCCTTCCCAGGAGGATCAAGAGTGGGGCAAAGTGGAGTTGTGCTCCCCTGTGTGTAGTGGAGAGGGGAGGCTGGGTTGGTCCCCAGTGAGGGGCTGAGTATCCAGCTGGACCATTTTGTTCCCAAAATAAATATGGACTGGTCCAGCTGGCTGCTCAGCCCCTCCACAGAGCTGGGTAGTTGTGCTGGCAGGCAAGACAGGTCAGTCCAGCCCCGTTTTGTCCTGCAGCCCACCTTGGGGGGCACCTCATCACCCTGCTGCTGCCAGGTGCCTCAGCTTGTCTCTGAAGCCCAAGCAGGGATCTCAGGGCTGCCACCCTCTGCATGGTCAGGGTGGAGCTCCAGTGAATAATTTCAGGGGACTCCTTCACTTTCATTTCCCCTCTTTCCCTGAGCTGTCTGAAACTTGGCTGACGTTTTCTCTCCAACACAGGGAAGAAGGTTTGGGCATCACGAGGGAGTGACTTCAGCCTCCACGGACATGTCCTCACACTTTCCCAACCTCTTTCTGCCTACACCCAGCAGTGCTGCCAGCCAGGGGGGATCCCCGGTGCAGGATCACCCCGCTGTGCATGCAGCCCAGCCTCTCACCTCCAGCAATGGGGAGAGGCAGGGACAAAGTGAGCCTCTTCTGTGGCCTTCCTGAGGCTGCCTTCAGGGAAGCCCCTGTCGCTCTGCCGCCTCTGGAGCTGGAGAGGCTCCTGCTGCCTCCTCACCACAGGAACGATGTCAAAGCGAATGGTCTTCCAGCTGCCACGGATCAGCAGGGAGAGCTCCATGGCATCTTCCTGCAGATTTTCAGCACTGATGTCACCTAGATGCAGAGGGTTTGGCAGCAGTGAGGAGGTTAGCGCAGCCGGTCCCGCAGGCTGAACCAGGTATGTGCTGCAGCACCCGTGGCCACGTCCCACCCCACTCGACTCAGCCCTTCCCAGTGCTGCAGTTCCCCAGGTAAAACCCCTCTCTCCCAGTCACGCTGGGGTGGTTTTACAGGAAGAAGCTTCCCAGAGCTCCAGGTCAGGCACAGCAGGAAGTCTCGAGCAATCAAACCGAGCTGTGCTTCTGGGGGGCTGAACAGTGTCAAGAAAAGCAATGCAGTCCAGGAAAAATGGATCAGGAAAGGTTCATTGCTTTGTAGGGGTGGAGGAAGGTGAAGGTCACTGGCTTGGTCAGGGAGGAAGGAGAGTATGGTGGACTTGCTGGGACTGGGTTAAGAGACTTTCAGACCCACTGGTCCTCTCGCATCACCCTTTCACCCTGGTTGAGCTTTACTTCAAGAAGAACATTGGGAGATGAAAATGCTGGAAGAAGTTTATGGAACTGCTACGGGCATTTCTCAGGGTGCCCTCCCACCGTGTCTTTTCCAAAGACACTGCTGCCAGCTGGGGCCCATGTGTTCACAGAGTCAGACCCATGCCCCAGGGTCCTGGTCCAGCTCTGATGCACTCTCAGCTCACTCTCCAAACAGCCTCCTCCAGGGAGCAAGGGGCACTTGGAAGCTGAGAGGTGGAGGGGAGAATGTAGTTAGGGTAAAGCAAGCACACCAGGTCCTTGAGCAAACCCTTCCTGGGGACTAAGAGCAGGGCTGGATGGACCCTGCACCCACAAAGAAGCATGTCAACAGCCCCAGGTGAAGATGCCTGAGGATGACCCTGATGCCCTGGATTGGCAGGGAATCTTTTGCATCTCCCCTTCCTTAGTTGGGGGCAAAGCCCACCCCGGCACACAGCAAGGTGCTTGCTCATCTGCTCCTGCAGGTTTTGGGTGGCCCACATGCCCAGGAATAAACACCCCAGCATGTTTACATAGGGATCACTGCCAAGCTGGGAAGCTGGGCAGGCACTGGAGGCAGCTCCTGGCTGGGAAGCACCCTGCCAGTGTACGCACCTGGCTGAAGCAGGAAGAGGCGTCGGCAGTGCACGATGGCTGAAACAAGAAGCTCTTTCAGGTGCTGGAGGATTTTGCCTGGAAGCAGGCACCCTGCACCACCTCCATTCTCCATCACCTCCACAACACCAGTCCAGTCCTCCAAATCAGTCCCTGGAGAGCACACTTCCAGATAGCAGGTGTTCAGCTCTGCAGGATGCCTGGCTGGGGTGTCCTTGGTCTGGCATGCCAGCACACGCAGGGTGTCGCCGTCAATATGCAAGGGCATCTCGAGAGTGACAGCGTTCTCAGAAGCACAGAGAGCAAACTCAAAGGCTTCCAGGTTCCTGGCGTAGTCCACGAGGAAGCGGGGCTCCTTTGCATGGACAGTCTCCAACAGGGTGAGCAGGATGTCCTCAGCCCGCTGGAAGTGCTCCATCCTCTGCCTCTCGCGGGACACGATCACGTCAAGGTAGCTGTGCCAGAGGGAAGTGTTGGCTTCCATGGCAGCTCTGCTACTGTCCTACCTGCTCCGAGCAGCAGTGAAGGTGCGTGGGCAGGGAGGGCAGGGCTGTGTGCCGGTGTGGGGCGGGCGGAGGGAGGCAGAGCCGGGCGGTGACGAGCGCCCGTGCTGGGTGAGTCCCGGGGAGAGGTACAGGGCAAACCCAGGGCGGGGGCTTGAGTCACACTGCGCCCCTCTTCCGGCACTCCACAAGGGTGACAGCGAGTGCTCGGCTGGTGGGTCATGCCAGGGTCAAGCTGTGCTCTCCCACACCCCCCTTGGCACAGGGACTACGAGCCGGCAGCACCCTCTCCCAGCCAGTGCCAGGTGAAGGCGACACTGTCCCGCCGCCCCGGCCCGGCTCAGCTCTTCCTGCCCGGCTGCTCCCAAACCGTGTGGCACGCACAGGTTGGGAGGGGCTGTGGAAGGGCTGCAGGATTTGCCGGTGCCCAGAGCAGCCCTGCAGGCCCAGTACAAATCCGTCAACATCAGGCTCAGGCTCCCTCGGGCTCCAATTTCCCAGGTGCGGCAGCCCCCGCGCCCCTCTCCAGGAGCGAGCCCTCCCCGCTGCGCACACGGGCCCCGCCCGGGGCGCGGTTTCCTGCCGGGCTCCGGGAGGATCGAGCCGGGAGAACGCACAAAGAGGAGCTTTGGACCCCGGAGCCGCCGTGGGGAGGGGTCCGGGAGCGGCGGGGTCGGTCCGTGCGCTGCCGCCCCCCGGCCCCGCTCCGCGCTTTGGGGCTCGGCGTGAGAGGAGTGAGGGATTTGGCTTTACAAACAAGCTGTGGGTCTGCCGGTGGATAAAACCGGCACCGAGAGGTAAAGGAAACAATGGGAAGGATTTTACTGATTGATGAATGGAAAAAAGGTATTTGTCTTTACAAAAAAACTGTAGGTTTGCTGATAAATGAAATTGGATATTGAAAGATGAAAGAAACAATGGGGGAAATTATAAATTCTATGAGAATTAAAAATTTAAAGGTTGGGTTATACATTAGAGGGAAATCTCAAGTATCAGGCATTCTGGGAAGTCTGTACTTCTTAAGTACCTCAATTAATGGGGAAAGAGAGAGGGAAATGCGGCAAGGATATTGGGATAAAAGGGAGGCTGCATCCTCTAAAAATCTGAGAGACGTCATGGCCTCANAGATGAAAGAAACAATGGGGGAAATTATAAATTCTATGAGAATTAAAAATTTAAAGGTTGGGTTATACATTAGAGGGAAATCTCAAGTATCAGGCATTCTGGGAAGTCTGTACTTCTTAAGTACCTCAATTAATGGGGAAAGAGAGAGGGAAATGCGGCAAGGATATTGGGATAAAAGGGAGGCTGCATCCTCTAAAAATCTGAGAGACGTCATGGCCTCACTCTTTATTGGAATAAAGTAAAAGGACTCCTCCGTCTCCTTTTTGGACATAAACCTCTAGTGTCTGTAGAATAATTTTCCTTACAGGTGCATGCTAAGCTGCCTGTGGTTGTACCCTCAGACCTGCCCTCACTTCTCCCCATCTCCCTCAAATTCTGGAATGGGGATTTCTGGGCATGTTATCTTTTTCAGTGCCCTCACCTTGCAGAGGTATGTTCCTGAGCTACGCAGGCCTGGAGCCGGAGCTTAATCATTATGGCTGGAGGGCTGGGCTCTCCCAGCAGGGCAGCATGGTTCAGCCAGCCCAGGCTTTCCTGCGAGCTGATTCTGCCCTTGGTCAGAGCAGGGAAGGGAATGGGGAAGCAGGGGAGGCGCTGTGGCAGCAGGGAGCCCGAGATGAGCATGGGGACCTCTTCTGAAGAAGGGAGGGAGAGTGCCACAGGGCTCCTGGCTGGTCCTCCCATCTCCTGTGGCTCACGCCTACCCTTTTAAACACTCTGGATGAGGTTTCTGGATCTCCCCAGGGGTTATTTCCAGTTCATCCTTGTGCCTTCTTCAGTTCCCTGTGGCTGAGGAGCTGCCCTGCAGGTAGGAGTCTGTCCCTCACATTCATCTACCCTTCTACCAGCTGATTGAAGGAGCTCTGCTTTCCAAGGGTCACAGCTTCCACCTGCAGAGCATCCTTGAGCACCTGCAGTTCGAGTCATTAATCCTGCACTGGGCTTCCCAGTACCAGGAGGCTGCGGGTGCTCTGAGCTGGGGAATCTCAGCCACATTTTAAACCCCAGCTGTGGGTGATGGGCTCTGCATCTCCTTGCCTGAGCCCTGAGCTTCAGGTTTCACCCCATCTGAGCAGGGGATGCTCAGTCTCCCACACCAATGGCAGTCTCAACTGAGGCTGAGGAGGCAGGTTTTACCCTCCTCCATCGTGTGGGGAAAACAAGCTGGCTGGCATCCCAGAGAGGGCCCAAAAGAAGCAGACCCCCATCAGAGTGGCTTGGGCTCATTCTGAAGAATGCTGAACCCAAGCCAAGCAAGGTAGATTACTGTTTCATGACCTGGTGTGGGAAAAAGTGGGCAGAGAGATGCAGGCCACTACTTTTCTGGAGGTGGTGGGACATGGCTCACTGCTGGCAGGGTTGCTGTGTGCCCATGGAGCATCGTTTTGTCACGGATGGAGTCCCTGCTGCAGAAGCAGCCAGGACATTCCTTCTGTCAGTGCCTGGCAAGAATGTTGGAGGAGGCTGTGGGCATCAGGCAGAAGCTCAGCTGAGAGCCAGGAGTGGTTCTGTAGGAAGGTAAGGCTGGGCAGGGCAGAGAAATGTGACTGTGCCCCCAGATGTCTTGGTGCTAGTGGGGCCACTCTGCCCTCTTGTCACAGTGCTGGCTGAGCCCACAGTGTGACCCTGACATCCTGCTGCCAGAGTTAGGATGCCTGGAAGAGCCAGTGTGATGTGATCCCCTCGGCTCATCTCTGCCTTTGACACCTTTTGGACCTCTGGGTGCTACAATCAAGAGGCTGGTGCTGCAAATGCTGCCTTTTACCCCTTCCTGTGGGCTAGGACCTCCCCTTTTCCCCTTTCCTCCTTCCCCCTTCTGCCTTTGCCTTCCTCCTTTCTTCTTCTTTCCCTCCTTCCTGTCCTTCACCCTGTTTTTCTCCTTTCCTATTCTCCTTTGCCCTTCCTCTACCACTTCCTCTCCCCTCCCTATTCTCCCCTCTCCCCCATGGGCCCAGGCAGCACAGTGAGTGACCCTGCTGCAGGCACCCTGTGAGAAGGAAGAGTGATGCTGGGCAGTGGCACATCTGGTGACAAAGCTGGCCAGCCAGAAGAGGTGGCAGCAGCTGGAGGAGCGATGCTCTGAACAGCAGGGGAGGGAATGGGGTGGATCAGGTGGTGGGTGCAGAAGCTCCATCCCACGTGGATGGGTGGCTGAGCCCTGGCTGGGGCCACACTGCATGGGATGAGCCAGAGGGCAGGGACACTGCATGCCTGGGCATTTGGAGCAGCACCTGGACACTGAACCCCACAATCAGCCCAAGCTGAGCACACCTCCATTGGCCCAGAAACAGCAGGAAAAAAATCCAAATAAGAAGGTCAGTTATGCTGTGGAAGACATGGCTGGAGTGCACAGTGTCTGGACAAGTCACTAGAGGCTGGTGGCGGGTGCCCTGGTACTGGCAGAGAGTCTGGCCTGGATGAGCTGATGACAGTTTCCATCTCAGCGTGTTAGGGTTCCATGGATTTTAGCTCTGTTAGAAACAGGAGAGAGAAAACAACCACAAAACAAAGGGCAAGTACAAGCAAGAGAGAGGAAAAAAACCTGTGGGCACGGGAGCACTTGGCAAAGCAGAGGTGAGCGAGGAGCTGCAATGAGCCCCCAGGGTCCCTCGCCCAGCTTGCCTCTCTGTTGGGCTGTGACTGCTGCACCACAGACCCTGCAAGGTGCCATCATCACCCAGCAGAAAGATTTTGGGGTGCTGAGCTGGTGGGTTGAGGAGATGGCAGGGACTGGAGGCGGCAGGTAGGTTATGCTCTGCCCCAGCACTGCAGGCCAGAACTTCTGCACCCTACAAGCTCCCAGAGTGACATGGCCCCCAACAAAAGGTCTGGGATGGAGAGGGGGGACAAAGGCAGGGAAGGTAGAGAGGAAGAGAGAGTAATTTAACATGACAGGCTGTTTATTTTGGCAAAAAGGGTCTCCTTTCAACAGATTTCAAAGCTCGGCCCTGGGGCTTGGGGGGGACCACACAGAGGGGTGGGAGATGGGGGGTGCGAGATGGGGAGTTCAACAGGGCACCCAGACGGAGGGGGAGGGAGAAGTCTGTTCATCCCTGGGGCATGGCCAGGTTTTCAAGCCCTGGGTGTGCTTGCACACTGCAGCAGGGTGTCCCCGTGGGTGCCCAAGCACATACTTGCCTACATGCATCCACACACATTCGCACGCTCCCCCTGCCCCTGCTCCTTCCTCCGGGCCAGGGCTCAGCTGGAGTCTTGGCTTCCCCCAGTGACATTTCAAAATAGGCTGTTTATTAAAAAAAACAACAAAACAAAAACACAAAAACACCCAAAGCAGGGGGAGGTGGGGGAAATTGCTAGGAAAGAAATAATTATTATAATCACATTAGGAGCTTTGGCTGTAAAACTCTTGCGAGGGCGCAGGGAAGGAGCTGGGGCTGCTCTCTGCAGGGAGTACAGGGGGCGGTTTTCCTGCCTTGTGCTCTTTTATTTTCCAGTCCTGATCCAACAACACCTCCCCTCCTCCCCTTTTCCTCCCCTTTATCCTGGGAAATGAAAACAATTTATTTAATGATGGATCATCCCTTTCTCTGGTCACTGACCTTCTGGGTGAATTTCTGCTGAGCTCGGTGGAAAACTCGAGGCTGGGTTGTGTATCCCATCTGTGGATGGGGGAGGGGGAGCTCACCCTCATCCTTCCCAAAATCCACAGCAACAATCCTGGGGAGAAAGACAGGGCTGGCAGAGAGGGTCCCCACCAGAAAGTCCAGAAGCAGAGTTTGCTGCAGGCACTGTCCCTGCAGACTGGGGGCTTTGAGGGCAGATGTGGGGGCCCCAGCACCTTCCCACGCCTTCCCCTTCTCTCCTGGAACACCCTCAGGGGTTCCCAGCACCCACTGGTTTGAGGTTGGGGTGGGCTGGGGTGCAGTGCTGAGGTGGGAGTGGGCAGTGGAGCAGGGATCTCCACCCTGCCAACAGCCCTTGCTGCCTGGTGGGGTTTTCTGGCTCGGGGTATCTGCAGGAAGTGGTTTTGGGACCTGACCAGGGACGAGGCCAGAAGGCACATGGGGCTGTGTGGGGCTCCCAGCAGCAGCTGGTGATGTGTTCTCCTGGCAGGCGGTTTGGCCTCTGGCCTGTCCCCTGCTTGGCTGGGGGTTCCCTGTTCCCTGAACCTCCCCAGGATCTGTTCCCTGGGGAGGGCATTGCCAGAGGAGTGAGGGGGAAAGGCAGGATCACAGCCACCTTTGGCTGGGGGGTGGCGGGGGTGCCTGTGCTGCCCTGGGGCTCCAGGCAGGAGTGCTGCCCTGCAGCCCTGCTGGTCCTGCTCAACCCCCAGCTGACCTGCAGGACTGGGATGGAGCAAGCCAGCATCCAGCCCCCTCCCCTCTGGCCCTTCATCTGCCATGGCCTGTTGCTCCAAGCATGGTTCTTGTAAAAATGCGTAAATATTTATACAAGAATAATTTAAAAAACATGGTCTGTCAAATAATCAAAGCAGCAGAACATCCGAGGAGCTTTCAGCTGGTTTGGGAAACCCAATGTTACTTTCCAATGCTCTGCTGCGATGCTGGATGTGCCCGTGGCCAGCCTCAGCCCTGTGTGATGCTGGACTCGCCAATGTGGCTTCACAACAGGTCTGAAGTCTTCATTAAAATTGGTGGTGGGTTGGTTTTCACTTCCATTAAGCCAGCTGCTTGCTGCAGGAGCCTCCACAAGGGATAGGACTTCACCAGGCTCTGGTTTCAGCCTCGTGTCCTGGTTTTGGCACTGTTCCCTGCACTGTGACTGCCTCTGGAGCTGGGGATATCCTTGGGTGAAGTGCTGTGTCCCTGTCCTCCCCTGAGATGTGTGCTGAGGCCAGGGACTGGCATGGGGAGTCACCAGGTGGCAGCTGAGCTGGTAGGGTGACCCCTGGTGCTACCAGGTTACTGGGCCACTCCCTGATAGCATACCCATCCCTCCAGAGCCAGCTGCACCCTCAGCTGCTGCTTTCAAAACCTTGGCTTTGCAGTGGTGGGGCAAGAGCCTTGGGCCTGGGCTTCCTCCAGGGAAGGGGATTTGTGTCCATCTCAATGGTTGCACATCCCCATTTGTGCTGGAGTCAGCAGTGGCTGGCAGAGCCACAGCTCCTTTTCTGTGTCCCAGGGGCACTGTGTTCCCTCGACAGCCAACCCTGAGCTTCCCAGGGGAACAGCGCCTGGAAACCCCCTAGGGCCATGTCCTTCTGCTCATTTGGGACTCCCCTGGTAGGGGGGAGGGGACACAACTGCAGCCCAGCAACATCCCTGCCACCATAGCTCAGATGACACGTGGCCACCAGATGCCTGTGGTTCAGAAGGGTCCCAGGGTGGCAGGAGGAGGTGAAAGGATGGGAGAGGGGTAGGGGTCCCCCTTGTTCCCATGGCCCTGTGGAGTGGGAGCAGGCATTGCTGGGGGTTTGGAGGAGTGGGAGCTGGGTATTGCAGTAACCTCCATCCTCCTGGCTACCCTCCAGCCCCTTCCCACCACCCACATCTCTGCGTGTGATCTGTGTTGCTGCATTCTTTGAGCCTGGGCCAGATAGCGAGTTCAAACCCTTTCATTAAACCTCAGCTCCCCTCAAACACCCACACACCTCCCTGCTCTACCTGGCTGCCTCTCCCACCCTGGGGAGGGACCTTCCAGGGCTAGTTCTCCCCCACAGGAGGTGATGCTTGTGCCACACACGTGTTTGGCATCCGCAGGGAACACTCTCTGGGCTTGGCCCAATTAGCTGGAAGGGAGGGGAGAGCCAAATCCAAACCATGTGCTGACCTGCAGTCCCCTCTGCCTGAAAGCATCTGTGCTGAATGCGCTCTGGATCATTAATAGCTCCCCAGGCCCCTTCCACATGTCCCGTCCCCCAAGCACGGGGTCTGACTGGGGTGGGGGCTGGGTAGGGTTTCGTGCTCTTTCCCAATGGTTTTCTAGGGCTGCCTGTTGTGGGAGATAGTGGGCTCCACCATGGGGCTGGGAGTGATGGCTGGGAGGAGCTGGGGGGTGACTGCCTGTGGATTTGGAGCAGCCCTGAAACTGTGATGCCGGGTAGAGACAGGCTTGAGGTCAGCAGGAGGATCTCTGCCTCCATCCCTTGCTCCTGGAGGTGGTTCTTCACTGGGGAGCATCTCCAGCTGCGGGTACCAGTGAAGCTGGGGTGAGAGCTCAGGATACCCCTGGGACCTGCCCTGTCCCCTCCACAGCCCGACAGCCCCACCAGAACCACCCACTGGAGTGGGTGTGGCAGATCCCTGCCCCCATTTTGGTGGCCATCAAAGAGCTGGACATCATAAAGGTGGTGGCAGAAAGGGGCATTCCTGGAGAGCTTGGCCAGATGCTGTGGAGAAAGGGCTGCTTTCCCCCACACTCCCCCCAGCACTCTCAGCACAGAGCCCAACTTTGCACTGGCTCCAGCTCCAGGCCCAGAGGAAATGTCTGCAGCTGGGGCCCACAGCTGTTCTCCCTGCTCCATTTACTGCTTCCAATTTAACGTCCTGGGGAGTTGGGCTGGACAACATGGGGGGAATATAGTGATGCTTTCCTGTGCAAAGCCTGCCTGGAAGAAAATCCTCCCCTCACGCTTGAGACAGCCGCCCTTCCTCTCTCTCAAGGTAAAACCTACCAGGAGAAGCCCAGGATGACTCTGTGGGGTTTGTCCTGGCAGAGGGACAGTCCTGCCATGCTATCCCTGTATTCCTTGGAGGCTGGGCATGTGGCAGGCCTGGCATGGCATGGCAGGGCCAGGAGATGGGAGCGCAGGGCTCACTCTGCTGGGTGTGAGGTGGTAGATGGTGACGGCCAGAAGATGGCCCCGGAGTCCCTTCCCAAAAGAGATGGGTCTCGGCTGGCATCCCAGAGCCGTAGATTGGCTGTGGAGGAGGATGGCAGTGCCCCTGCTGCGTGCCACCACGGCGTCCCCTGAGGCCGGGGCAGGGGCCAGGGCGTGCAGCCTAATGCCTTCCAGAAAATCAGCGATGAATGGCCAGGGAGGGTAATTCATATCAAACCCATAAAACCTTTATTAGTGTCCTAGGGGAGAAATCCGGATGTGGCTGCTTATTTATTTTGGATTTCTTTTTTTTTTTTTTTTTCCTTTTCTTTTTTTCTCCTTTTAACCTTTTCTTCCAAAAGATTTTTAAAGTGATAGGGTCACCTCTCTGGGATCAGCAGCAGAGCTCAGATAGGGTTGCCTGCCTGGGGGATTTGTTGTCCTGGACCACAAGTGGACACACTGGCATCCCAGGAGTCAGGCTGACCTTGGGGTCCAGCTTTGGGATCCATCGTGAGTTGATAATTATTCAGAACCATTGGTGCTTTTAGCGGAGCTTCCCTGGGAGTAGCCCTCGACTTTCCTGGGAGCTCAGCCTCTCCCAGTCAAACCATTTCCCGATAATAAATGTAGGGTGGGTGTGTTTGTTTTGCTTCGAGTTTTTTTTCTCCAGTAAAGACAAAGAAGCCCTTGAGCCCGGAGCGTAACCTAAAACATGGCATTCCTGTAAAGAATTTCCTGATAATATTTTTAGCACCCGAAAAAAAAAAAAAGGGGGGGGGGGGAGGGAGAGAAAAAAAAAAAAAACAACCAAAAAAAAAGGAAAAAAAGAAAGGAAATGACACTGTTTTTTTTTTCTTCACTCTTTTATTTTATTTTATTTTTTTTTCTCATCCAGTCCTGTGTTTGAAGGGAGCGGAGCAGAGCGGGGGGAGCGGGAACCCCCCG
>VZTB01005563.1:319863-341380 GCA_013397245.1 Thryothorus ludovicianus | reverse complement strand
CCCTGCCCCGCCTCCGCCATGCTTCCGTGGCCGGTGCCCCCGTGAGAGGCGAGCGGGGTTGCCGGCGGCCATGCAGGTCCTGGCAGGCTGGGCCGTGCTGGTGGCACTGGGCGAGTGGCTGTGGGCCGGTGGGGAGGTGCCGCTGGGGGACTTCTACCCCTTCGGGCCGGCCCAGGGCGACGCCGCCACGCGGAAGCAGGACGACGGTGGCTCCGAGCTCCGGCCCCTCTCCATCCCCTTCCCCTTCTTTGGTGCGGGGCACACCGGACTCTATGTGAGTAATTCCCACTTTGTTCTGCTTATTTCCTCCTATTCCCTCTTTTTCCCCCTCCCTCTAATTCCCACTTTTCTGTTTCTTTCCTCCTCTTCCCTTCGTCTTGTTTCCTCTTTCCTGTCCTGCTTGGATGAATCCGAGTTTCCTTTGGGGACCATCAGGTGGTCCCTGCTTAATCAGCAAGGTCAGAGGAGTCTCGATGTGCCGAGGATGATGCGATGGGCCCTGGGCTTGGGGAGCGTGCAGGAGCCCCGGCACCTTGTGGGGGTCCCCAGCGAGGATCCTGGCCCCGCTGCCTTGGGAATGCTGGGCAAAGCCTTCACCCCCGGTGGGGAGCCTGGACTTAGCCCTGGCTGGAGCCTGTGTTGCCTTCATGCCCACACCTTGTGAGTCTGGCCTGGTGACATGCTGGGGGATCAGGGACAGCAGGGAGCTGGACACATCTGGTGGGCAGGAGCCCAGAGTTGGTGTGCTGCAGCCCTAGCATGCTGGCCCCTGGCTGGTGGCCCTTGCTGCAGGGAGGGGGTGTTGGTGGGGCTGAGAGTGGTGTAGAATAAAGACAGCTGCACTTTGGGCTGCCCACTTGGAACATCCAGTTCCCTTGCCTTTCCCACTGGGCTGCTGGGACTACTGGTGACACACTCCTTTGCAACCCCTAAGCCACCAGCAGGGGACTGTGCCCAAAGAACTGGAGTTATGCCTGGCCCACCGTGTCCCTTGTAGCTGTGGCCAGAGGGGCAACCCCAAGTGCTTGGTTGTCCATAGAGTCTTTTGGGTGGTGATGTCTTGCATCCAGAAGTGAGATTTGGGATCCCCATGCTGGTTTCCACATGGCACAGTGAATCCTTCATCTTCCTGACCCTGTCTCCCTGGTTTGCTCTGGGATTAATGACGACCCAGACCCAGGTGGCAGAGGAGAGGGCTGAGCATTGCTTTGGTGCCATCCCAGAGCTGGGCTCGTGTACCATTCCTCTGCCTTGGCTCAGCACAGGGGGTCCTTGGTCCTATCTGGTCATGTTTTCCTCTGATCAAAGGGCCAGCCCTGCCATTGGGTGGGAGGGATCCAGGCTTGGGATTTGAGCCACCCTGCAAGGACAGAAGGGGATGGGAGAAGCTAGGTGACATGATGGTTGTTGCATAGAGGCTCCACAGTGTACCTCTAGGTCTTGGAGGGGGTGCAGGGATCAGAGGACAGTACACCCCCCTTCCCTGAGCTGAGACCCCATGGCTCTTCAGGGTCAGCACATGCTGGGGGATCAGGGAGGCTGTCCTCCCCAGGGAGCTGCTGTCCGGGGGGACTGGCACAGGGCTGGGTTCACCTGGAAACCTCTGTTTTCAAGGGCTGCCTCCAACCACCACCCTCCTCCTTCACAAAAACCAGCAACAACAAAAAAAGCCCTTCTTGGCTCTGGTTCTCTCCCATCTTGCTTTAATCAAGGGAAGAATGTTCCTCTGCGGACACAGTGGGGTTACGGAGGCTTTGGGAAAACAGAATCCTCTTTCCCTTAGTCACGGTAAGGACTGCCCCGTGTTTAAATGGAGGGGCTGTCAACCCTCCTCAGGGACTGGAGACCTCCCCCAGGGACTGCACAAGGCCATCACAGCACAGCCCCCCATGCCTTGGTGTGCTGGCAGCTGAGGTGAAGGCATTCTGGCTTCCACAAGGCTCCTGGGGATGCTGGCTCCTGGTTCCTTTTTGGCACACGAGTGTGACACCACTGCCTGCCTGCGTGCCAGAGCTGCTCTCTCCAGTTGGGAGCCTCTTGCCTGTACCAGGCCCCTTTTTCCATCCTTCAGCCCAGGGGCTTGCCAGAGCCAGACATTGCATGCTGGAGGGCTTGGCTGGAGGCTGTGTGCTCCTGCCTGTCCCACGGTCGCTTGTGGGCTGGGGAACAGATTGCCTTGGAGCTGACTGGACCAAGAGTGCTGGCAGGGTCTCCTCCAGAGAATTTGGGAGCTCAGGCTGACAGCATTTCCCTTTCATCCCTGCCCCCTCCAGCCTGTTCAGGCAGGCAGGAGGTATCTTCACCTTCCTCATTCCCACTGCATCCCCAAGTTGGGAGGTAGCACTCCAGGCAGTGACATCCACTATTTCCAGTTTCCTTCCCTGGGCTGAGGCTGCCTCTGCCATGCATCCACGGGCCAGCATCCCAGAACCCTAATTGCCCCAGTTAATTAGCGCTGAGGAATAGCCTGAAGTATCTCACCCTGGGGGTCTGGCATCCCCCATTTTAATGAGAGAAGCCTGCGGAAGCACCGGGGGCTTTGCATGGAGTGGCAGCACTTGGTCACCTGGGGATCAAGAGCCCCTTGGCTCACCCGGAGTGCTGTGCATGCCGGTGGATGGATTGCTGCCCAGCAAGGCTCCTCCCACCCTGGACCAGTGCCCACATGGGCCGGTGCCCACCGGCCCCCTGCCAGGAGGGTCCAGCCCCGTGGGCTGCCTGTGAGCCGTGAGACTGGGAAGCGAGCTCAGACCCTCACTGCTGCCAAGAGCAGTGCCGTGAGCTGGCCCCACACACCGGGCACTGTTTGTTTTATGCGCAGGGCTCCTGCAGTTTTTGCAGCTGTTCCCCTTCCCCTGGCCCGGAGAACAGGGCTGGGTTTGTTTGGGCAGTGGCCCGCAGCCGCGCTCCAGTGAGCAGGCGGCCGGGGCGGGGGGCTGGGGGTGTTGTGGGTGCTGAGGCACGTCTCTGCTTCTAAGGGCAGGAAGGGGAAGCGCTCCAATATTTGTGGAAAGGGGAGGGGGAGAGAAAGATGAAATGGAAAGCACCTCTAAAACATGGATTCCTGCTGGCAGCAGGAGTCAACTGTGGCCACCCATTTCTTTCCCTTCCTCTCGGCAGGTAAACAACAATGGGATCATCTCATTCCTGAAGGAGGTCTCCCAGTTCACACCAGTGGCCTTCCCCATCTCCAAGGACCGGCGTGTGGTTGCTGCTTTCTGGGCAGATGTGGATAATCGGCGGGCGGGTGAAATATATTACCGAGAGAGCACCGAGCCGCCCATCTTGGAGAGAGCCAGCAGGGACATTGCCCAGTATTTCCCTGAGTTCCCAGGGTTTTCTGCACAGTGGGTCTTCATTGCAACCTGGTACCGAGTCACCTTCTTCGGGGGCAGCTCGTTTTCACCAGTGAGTAGCTGAGGCACAGCAGCCACCCCACCCGTGTGCCTTCAGTGTGGTGCCAGGCCTTCCACTTGTGACACAGAGCTGTAAGCAGAGCTCAGTTGACCATGATGGCTCCATCGTGATACCTTGCTGTGACAGTGATAGTGGGCTGGCAAAACCAAACCCTCCTCTTTGTGCTGTGTGGAGGCTTTGCATCATCGGCCTTCTTGGGCAAAAATGAGGCACCTTTTGCCTTCCAGATGTTCAATATCCATATTTTCTCAATTTTTGCCATTCCTCTGGGATGAAAAGCAAGCTGTTCTAGCTCAGTATCACAACAAGTTAAAATTAAAATAATTAAACTCTAATGCCCTCTCTTGCAGAGGAGGACTGGGGTTCAAGGAAACACCCCTTTGCTGAATGTAGTTTCTGTCCCTTTATTTTATGACTGGTTCATTGTCCCTCACTGTTTTCCTCCCCTTTGTCCTGCAGGTAAACACTTTCCAGATTGTCCTCATCACAGATGGCAAGCTTTCCTTCACCATCTTTAACTATGAGTCCATCACCTGGACCACGGGTATGCACGCCAGCAGTGGGGGGGACTTTGCTGGGCTCGGTGGCATCGCAGCACAGGTAAGTGGCAAACGTGGCCCTTGGGGTGCCTGGGTAGCACAGCCACCTTGTGAGCTAGTGGGTCCTGTTTGGGTTTCTTGGAGGTGGAAAATCTCCCCTGCTTGGTTTGTTTTTTTGTTTTTTTTTTTCTTCTTCAGTGTTCTTAGATATCTGTGTGTGCTCTGGCTCCCAGAGCTGAGACCATACAGGGGGCTTTGTTATCCCGAAACCACAGATCTTTACCTTGGCTGCTGCTTCATAGTCCCTTTTCCTTCCTAACCTCAGCCTTTAAGAGCAGCTGCCACAGCAAGCACAGCTTTTACTTGTAGTTTTATTTCATCCCTCTGTGTGTTGTTGTGTTAAAGGGAAAAAAAGCCAACACCCACACCCGCAAAACCCCCACTACCCACTTGGATGTGTGAATTTACCGACAGTTGATCCATGCTTGGCTCCCTGCTTGCCAGCCTGCAGCAGGCAAAATGCTGCAGGTGGAGAGGAAGCAAATGGGATTTGAATTCCCAGGAAAGGGACTGAGCAGGCCACTTGACCCTGTTGTCCTGTCATGTGGACAGGACTGAGCGCTGGCATGTGGGGAAAGTTGGTCTGAGTGGTGCCACCGGTGGTGCCATGTGACGGGAGAGATGAGTCCAGGTGCTCCAGCTGCCTTTTCCCATGCATTAGTGATGTCTCTTTACTCTGTGCCTTTGTCCTTCCAGGCAGGTTTTAACGCTGGTGATGGAAAGCGCTACTTCAACATCCCCGGATCCCGCACTGATGACATCGCTGACGTGGAGATGACGACAAATGTGGGTATCCCCGGGCGCTGGGTGTTCAGAATCGATGATGCCCAGGTGCAAGTGGGGGGCTGCAGCAATACAAGTAAGAGGACAGCAGTTAGGTTTACTTAACTCCCAACCCAACCCCACACTGTTCTCCAGCCCCATCTTTCCCTGCCTCAACCCCCACCTCCGCGGGGTGGAAGACATGTCTGGAAGGGCTTTGGGGAGGGAGGGGAGGCAGCTATGCGGGAACTGTCTTCAGCACCAGCTGTGGTTGAAGACAGCACCTGTGGTTGCCCTGGGGCTGGGGACGGGCAAGGAGAGCAAATGGGAAGGGGAGGAAGAGTTCTTAGTTAAAAGAAGCCTGTGGGGAGTGATGAGGGAGGCTGGGGAGGAGGTGATGTGCACAGTTGGGCCCCTGCCAGCCCACTGCCTGGCAGGGTGTGAGGGGCCAGCACCTTTGAGGGGTGCATATGTCCATCAGCCCTAGTATGTTGGACTGAGCCAAGTGGAGGGCTGCTGAATGCCAGCCTGCCATGTGAGGCTAGGTTGCCAGGGCCTGGTCAATGCTGCCCACTCCAGGGGTCCTGGCATGTCCCCCACAGAGCTGTTGGTCTCCAGTTCCTCATCCCCACTTCCCCCTGGCCATGTTTTCCCACTCGTGATCTGTGTGTCTTGCGTTATCGGTGGATTTTCTGTACATGGGCTCTCCCGTCCTCTTTCCCTCTGCCCTGAATGATAAGTGAGGGCATGTTCATGTCCCCTCAGCCAGTGGAGCAGATCTTCTCCCCACAGCCAGGCTGCAGACCTGTGCGGCCTCTCCCCCTTGCCCAGGAGGAGTAAAACTGCCCCCTGTCCCAGGGGAGCCCGCAAGGAGCAGCCCCTGCCCTGCCATTAGGCAGGCAGCCCCATGGGCTCCCCAAGCACCCCAGGGAGCCGGGCGGGTGCAGGGAAAGACCCTGGCACTGGTGTGGCTGGAAAGTGGCAGGTGAGCCCTGCCAGGGTGGGGGCTGACAGGGGTCACTGCCTGTTCCCACAGCCTCTGTCTGCCTGACACTGCGGCCCTGCCTGAATGGGGGGAAGTGTATTGAGGACTGCATCACGGGGAACCCCTCCTACACCTGCTCCTGCCTGGCAGGTTTTACTGGGAAGAGGTGCCATGTTGGTGAGCGCTTTGCTGCAGGGAGCAGGTCTCGCTCCCAGCGTCACTGCTGTATGCTGGCAGTCTGTCTGTCCCTGCCCTGAGCTCCTGTCCCCACCTGGGGCTCTGTTTCAGATGTGGATGAGTGCCTCTCCCACCCATGTCAGAACGGAGCCACCTGCCTCAATGGTGCTGGCAAGTTCACCTGCAGGTGCCCACCAGGCTTCAGAGGCAACAACTGCGAGACTGGTGAGCAGTGCGGCGCTTGAAAAGCAGAGACCCCAGGCTTGGGGGGCACTTCTGCTCTTGGGAGGGCTCTTCAGATCAGGGCTCCTGCAGTAACTACAGGGCTCTAGCAGTTTGTGACAGCCAGCTTGGACTTCAGCTTGCTTCAGGCAAAAGAAGCTTTCTCTGGCCATGAGCCTTTCCTTCTGCTGACTCTTCCGAGGGCTTTGCTCAGCACTGCTGCCAGCACTCTTCCACCACCACTCCCTTAGCCAGAAGGGCTGGCAGCCAGTGCTCAAACAAGCCTTGCAGGCCCTGCTTTTGCAGGTGACGCTCTGGTCCCAAGTTCTTCAAAGCCAAGGGAGACCCTCCCAGTCCCTGGCAGGGGCTGTGGTTACAGGTTTCCCCTGCTGCTGGCCTCCGCCTGCCAGTGTAAGTGCCGCCAAAGCATTTGGCTCCCAGCAAGCTGCAGCGCCAGTGGAAAAGGCGAGAAGGGAGTTGTGGGGGAGGAAGGAAGGGAGGGAAAAATGCCCATCAGAGCACACTGACATCCAGGAGGTGCAGAGCAATGAAAGAGCTGAGCTGCTTAAGGTTTGGGGGACAGTCATGACTGGGGACATGGCCACTGTCTCCTGACAGAAGGTGTATGGGTGGCTCCAGTCTGTGCTCTGTCTAGGCCTGGTATTGCCACATGTAGAGGGTGCCATATGCTTGTCCTGTGCCTAGCCTGACACTCCAACCTCCTTTTTTTTTTATGTTCTCCTGCAGCAGAATCACCGTGTGAGAACAGGGTGTGCCAGAATGGTGGGAGTTGCCAGGTGGTGAATAGGACAGCAGAATGCTTGTGCCAGTTGGGGTACACAGGCGTCGACTGTCAAACAGGTGGGTGAAAGGAACAGGTATGGGATGGAGATAGTGACATTTCATACCTTGGCAAGCTTCCTTCCCCAGTCAGCTTCATTCCTGGATGTTGTTTTGGGAGGGGAATGCTTGGAATTGCCAGTGGCGTGTATTTTTTTCTGTCCATTGTCTTCACCCTCCTGAGCATCATCCAGGCTGAGAGGCACAGGTGAGCTGGCTGTGCCCACACATAACCTGACCACCTTTCCTGGCCTCCCCTTGCAGAGGTGAACGAATGTGAGTCCAGCCCATGCCTGAACGGCGGGCGCTGCATTGACCTGGTCGATAACTACACCTGTGTGTGCCCGGAGCCCTTTGTGGGACAGCGCTGCGAGACAGGTGCCTGTGCCCCAGGATAACCCACAGCAGGGACTGTGTCCCCCACTTTCTGCTGGCCATCATGGCCCCTCTCCCAGGCCCAGGCTCTCCTCTTGCTCACTTCCTTGCTTTGCCCTTACCAGATTCATCTTCCTGCGAGGACCGGAGTTGCCAGAATCGGCAGACGTGCAACTACATCCGCCCTGGCCGCTATATCTGCACCTGCTCCCCGGGTTATTATGGCAACAACTGCCAGTATGGTGCGTGATGATGTGCCTTGACCAGCCTGGCATGGGTACTGCAGTCAGGGGCATTGGGTAGGAGTGGGCAAATGGCTGCAAAGGGGCTGTATCAGTCACAGGCACTGCTGAAATTGGTGGTCAGCTTGCACAGAGCGGCCGTGGTGCTGCCAGGAGGGAACACCTTCCTGCCGGGCTGCTTGACCGTGCTGAGACTTCCAGCACACCCCAGGACAGAGGATATTCCAGCCCTACACTGGACCTCTCCAGCTCAGGCTCCCCATTCCCCACAGGGGGGCCCCACATGCCTGGTGCCTGCCTCTCCCACCCGTGCCAGAACGCTGGCAACTGTCTGGAGACTGAGCGGGGCTATGTCTGTGAGTGCCAGGAGGGCTACACTGGACAGGACTGCCGAGACCGTGAGTACCAACCCAGGGGACTTGCTAGTGGGGTGCAGCATCTCAAAGGGAGCCTTCATGCTCATGAGAGGGATAAACAGCAGCCCCAGAGAGCCTGTTCAGGGCTCTGAGGTTCAACAGAGGGTCTGTTCTGTTGGAGGATGCTGTGCCTGTGTGTCTGAGGGCCTCAGGGCTGCTGCCCACCTGAGCTTCCCCTATGACTGGCATCTGGCAAAGCCACTTGTCTGTACCAGCCCGCAAGCAGGAGAAGTCCTGAGAAGCTCCTGTTTCCTCTCTTGCAGAGCTCTCTGAGGGCTGTGAGTGTCGTAATGGGGGCAGTTGTCTGGAGGGGAACGTCACCGTGTGCCAGTGCCTTCCTGGGTTTTTTGGTCTCCTCTGTGAATTTGGTAGGTGAAAGCTGCTTGCCTACTGTGTTCATTCCCTCTGGAATGCTTGAGTCAGGCGGCCTGTGGGTCAGCAAAGAGACACTGCCCATGCCTGAACCTAGCACAGTGCCATGGGCACATACAGAATTTGAGCCTGGAAATGTAGTTGCCTGGTGAGATGGCAGTGCTTTCACCTCCATCACCGCCCCTTTGAGCTGTGCCTCTCGCAGCCTCTGCCTCAGCCCAGCTCCCATGGGTGGGGAGGGAGTCGCAGCCTTTTCCACTCCCTTGCTGAAGCTCTCTGAGCATCCAGGTTGGGCATTGCCATTTGCACTGTCTGTGCCGGAGGATCTGCCCTGTCTTATTGGACCCTGCAAAGTTAGGAGCCTCCAGTTGCCATGTGGGTGTCCTCCTGCCACTGAGTGAAGGAGGCTGGCGCTGGCCATGTGTTTGCAGAAGTCACCACGACACCGTGCAACATGAACACGCAGTGCCCGGACGGTGGGTACTGCATGGAGTATGGCGGGAGCTACCTCTGTGTCTGCCACACCAACTACGGCACCAACCACTGTAAGATTCCACAGGCATGTGGGAACAGCCCTGGGATGGGGGTGAGCAGGGGGAACCCTCGCCAGCAGGGAAGCTGCCCTTGTACCCCTGGCTCCTTGTGTCCTTGGTGATGCCCTGTGTTTGGCTCTGCAGCGATGCCATCCCCCTGTGAGTCAGAGCCCTGCTTGAATGGGGGATCCTGCAAGGTTCACGATGACTCTTACATCTGCGAGTGTCCTCAAGGCTTCCTTGGCATGCACTGCGAGAAAGGTACCTGCACAGTGCTCCCTGTGGCCCCAGCACCTGGCAAAGGTTGGGAGGAGGGCTTGGACCTTTTTGGGAGGTGAACAGGGTTGGAAGTTGGTGCAGGTTTTCCCATCCCACCCTACAGGGTAGAGGGAGGGATTGAATGACTCACTTCATGACACCCAACAGTTGAAGCAGCAGATCCAGTTGTTTCCTGTACAACACCATCAGTGTTGGTGTTTCTTATTTACATGCCACAGCTTCCCTTGGGAGCAGCCAGATATCTCCCTGTGTCATGCACCTGTTGTCCCCCAAGGCCCCAGTCTGGACGGGTGTAGTTTTTATGGTGTTGCTGGACCCAGGATCCAGTCAGGCTTCCCGCAGCAGGGGTTGGTGGGGTGCTGATGGGAGGCAGTGGCTCTGGCTGACCCCGCTGTGGGCTCTCTCTCTGCAGCCAAGCCTCGGCTGTGCAGCGCGGGGCCCTGCCGCAACGGGGGCACCTGCAGGGAGGCGGACGGCGAGTACCACTGCTCCTGCCCCTACCGCTTCACCGGCAAGCACTGCGAGATCGGTACAGCCCCCTGGCCCTCACGGGGGGGAGAGGTGGCACTGCCCCACCAGGCTCACGCCCGCCTCGTGCCCCCAGGTAAGCCAGACCCCTGTGCATCGGGGCCCTGCCAGAATGGAGGCACCTGTTTCCACTACATCGGCAAGTACAAGTGTGACTGTCCCCCGGGCTACACCGGCCGGCACTGCGAGACTGGTAGGTTTGAGGAAGGTGTGCCACTGCCTGGAGGGAGGATGGGCTTGACTGTCCTGAGCTTGCTGCTTGCTTTTACCTCCCTTTCCTGCAACTCTTCCTTGTGCCCTGCTGGAAGGAGAAAGGGGCTGGCTCTGCTTTCATTCCTTGCTCTGCTCTTCTTCCAGTGCCTTTCCCTTGCTTTCTTAGCCCCTGTGAGAATGGGGCTACCTGTGAGGACCTCGGTGGGGGCTATGCTTGCACCTGCTCCATGGGCTATGTAGGGTAGCACTGCCAGTTTGGTAAGGGCCTTGCCCTTCCCCTGCTGGCTGGGGGCTTGGGGCGCCTCCGTGGGCCCCATTCATCCCCTGTCTCTCCACAGAGGTTGACTGTGGCATCCCCAGTGAGGTGAAGCACGCCCATGCTTCTTTCAACTCCACCAAGGTGGGCTCATTGGCTGAATACCAGTGTGAGCTGGGCTACATCCTCAGCCAGCACAACCATCCCCGTGTCTGCCGTGTGCTGGGTGTCTGGAGCGACCCTCCCGAATGTGATGGTGAGGAGTGCTGGGGAGTGGGCAAACCCTGGGACACCACTTGGTTTGTTTTTGGTCACGACCATGGTTTGGTGACCACGGGATATGTACTCCAGCTGTCTGCTGCCTTCCTCCCCTGGGATCCCTGTCCTGTGCTCATGTCTCTCGTTTTGTCTGTCCCTTGCTCAAATGCCTTTAGAGATCGATGAGTGCCAGTCGCAGCCCTGCCTGAATGGTGGCCAGTGCAAGGATCGTGTCTCTGCCTTCCTGTGCTTGTGTGAGCCAGGTTACACTGGCTACCACTGCGAGTTGGGTAAGAGACCATGCCAGGCATGCTCCAGGACTGCCACAATCCCTTCCTCACCCTCCAGCCCTTGGGAAAGCCCCAGAGGATTGCAAACTCCATCACAAGGAGCTAGATTACCAGGAGTTGTGTGTGCTTGGATCAGCCTGAGGCAAGGGCTTCTCTTCCAGGACTCCCAGCCAACTGTAGGATTTTCCACCAGGGAGATGCTGCTCCTCGCTGGGGATAGTGGGCAGTGTGGGAGGTGGTGGGACTCTGGCAGGTGGCTCCAGCGCAGTTCCCTGGGATCTGGTAGAGGGCAGTGGTAGGAGAAGGTGGGCTATTGGAAGGTAGATGAGGGGACATGACACAGGCACCCTGTGGGATGGATCTCTTGGCACAACCCCACGCTGCCAGCTGTATCCCCAGGTGTCCCTGAAGGAATGTCCCCATGCCATGTGTTTCAGGGGCAGGCGTGAGGCAGTGAGCATCCAGGGATGTTCCTGGCCACTGGGCTTGGGGAAGCAAATGACATGGAAAGGGTCCATGCCCTGTGGGAGAAGTGCTGCCTCTCCAAGCCCCTGTCCCTAGTCACCAGCTGTTTCTGTGCTGAGCTGGCACCTTTCTTCCCGCCGGACCCCAGATGTTGATGAGTGCCAGTCGGAGCCCTGCAAGAACAGTGGGACCTGCCAAGACCTCCCTGGGTCCTTTGCTTGCTTCTGTCCTGAGGGCTTCCTGGGGACCCAGTGCGAGACAGGTAGGGGCTCTCCCTTCCTGGGTCAGTGGGAGGCTGGACTGTGGGCACCAGGATGCTGCCAGGGCCGGTGCTGTGCCAGATGTCTGGTCACTGCCTTGGACACCTTGACCTCAGGCCGTCACCTGGTTGCTCACTGCTGATCCTCCTTGCGTGTGGTTTTGGGGGCAGAGCTGAAACTACTCTGATGGGGAGGGAGCAGGGAATGAGATATCCACCAGTGATGGACTCCGTTTCCAAGGTGTCCACCCCTTCCAGGGTGGGCAGTGGGGGATTCAGTGTCCAGCCCAGCTGTGCCAAACCCTGGGCTATGCATCTGCCCTGCTGCCCCCTCAGGGGTCTGTCACTGTTGCCCATCCATGGAAGCTGGGAGCTGGCTGCTGCCATGCTCACTGCCGGCCTTCTCCCACCTCCAGAAGTGGATGCCTGTGAGTCAGACCCTTGCCGAAATGGAGGGGAGTGTGAGAGCTACGGGGGCTCCTACCTCTGTGTGTGCCCAGAGGGTTTCTTCGGCTACCACTGTGAGACAGGTGAGGCAGTCAGGGCAGTGCAGGGTGGCCCCGGGGTCACTGCTGACACTGCCAAACCTGCCACCTCTCCCACAGCTAGTGACCCGTGCTTCTCCAGCCCCTGTGGGAGCAGAGGCTACTGCATGCCCAGCAATGGCACCCACAGCTGCACCTGCAAAGTCAGCTACACAGGCAAGAACTGCGAAAAAGGTAAAGGCCCTCAGCAGCAGCACCAGGACATGATGTGGGGCTTGACACCAGCCTGGCAGTGCCCTCCGCCCACGAGGGGCTCAGCACCATCCGGGACCAGCAGCACTCCTTGAGGCAGGCAGGGCTGGGGGCTCGCCTTGGGGAGGGCAGCCCGTGCCCCACCAATGCCAAGGGTGGGTGCTAGCACGCTGAGTCGCTGCCTCAGGGGCCGAGCTTGGCACCAGGACACGGGGGATTTCCCCTGCAGCGATGGCAATCCCTCGGATGCCCTCAGGAGGGGAGGCAGAGGCATCCGAGGGAAGCGTCTTGGCACTGGCCTCTCCTGAACCCCGAACCCCATCCTGCAGTGACAAATGTTTGGCCACCAGTGATGCCAGGGAATGCCCCTGGCGCCCTGGCTCCTCCTGTGCCCACTGAGCCAGGGGTGGCTTACACCCAGAGAGCCCCTGCCAGGTGTGCCAAGTGAGACAAGTGAGGACCTTGTCCTCTTATCACCGCTGTTCTGCCGCTTGCTGACAGGGTCTGTTCTCTAAAGATTCATGGCATTACCTCTCCCCTTTGCTTTTGCACACACCCTGAAGAATTGCTGCCACCAACCTCATTAAAGGTGGAAAGGGTGGAGGACACTGGTGTGTTGATTTCTTGGCACCCACCTGAGGACGCAGCTGCCAGGCAACTCATTGACGGCTACGCCGTGACGTACGTATCCCTCGACGGCTCTTACCGCAGGACAGATTTTGTGGACCGAAGTCGTTCTGCCCACCAATTGCGGGCACTAACCTCCGGCAGAGCCTACAATATTTCTGTCTTTTCAGTCAAACGCAACGTGAACAACAAGAATGATATCAGCAGGCCCGTCATGCTCACCACGCGCACTAGTGAGTAGCGTCCCCAGGGGGATCACGGTCGTGAGCGTGCGCGGCCCCTGCAGGTGCCAGGGTTTGTGCTGCCACCTCCAGCCTGCCACCAGCTCCAGCATGGTATCAAACCTGGCAGGTTTGCTGGTGCAGATCCCAAAATCCAGCCTGGGGCCCTCTGGAAAGTGCTTGACACAGAGAATCGCTGTTTTGTTTGCTGTGAGTAGAAGGCCTGACACCCTGTGGCTCACCCCGTCCAAGGGCTGTAAGGGAGCTTGCAGCAGGGATTGCTCCTGAGCCCTGTTTGTTTGGGCCAGGCTGTTCTGCTCCTCGTCACTGTGCCCAGGAGAGTATGAGGAGCCCCCATGCAAGGCAAGCAGCAGGGCTTTTGCAATCCTGTGGACCAGTCACCCTGCCATACTGCTGGGCCTAGCGTGGGAGCTTGCCAGCAAGGGCAGGGGCTGGCAGAGCCCTCTCCTCCATGGGTGGAGGAAGGGGCATAGTGATGCATCTGGCGCAGAGCAGAGCAGAGACAGGCAGAGCAGCTTTGATCACACTTTCTAGGGCAGGCAGGTGTGGAAATCAAATGCAAGCAGGATGGAGGGATTTAGACATAGGGAAAGAAGATGGCCTCTGAGGAGAAGAGAATGGTGGTGGTAAAGCCCATGAGCCACATCTCCCACAGCAGGCTGAGACCAAGTGAAGCCCAGGGGAAGAGATGGCAGCATAATGCTGGGCACATCATCTCATGGGGCCTCGAGCCATGGCTGGATGCTGAGGTCAGTATGGCCACTTGAAGTGTGCCATGGACTTAGCAGTCACTAGTGGGGTTCCCCAGGGCTCAGTTTGGGGCCGGTCGTGTTTAGTGTATTTACTCATGGGCTGGACCTAGAGATTTTGCGTACCCTCAGTAAATTTGTAGACAACAACAAGCTAGGTGGGTGGTGATCTGCTTGAGGGTAGAAAGGCTCTGCATAGAGACCTTAGCACACTCACTCAAAGGGTCAAGGACAACAGTGAGATGTTCAATAAGGCCAAGTGTTGAGTCCTGCCCTTGGGTCACAGAACCCCCTGCAGCTTCAGGTTGGTGGAGGAGTGACTCAAGAGCTCAGAGACAGAAAGGGACTAGGGGATGCTCCTTGACAGCTGGCTGAACATGAGCCAGCAGTGTTCCCAAATGGCTGAGAAGGCCAATGGCATCTTGACCTGTACCAAGGGCAGTGTGGCAGCAGGACTAGGGAAGTGATCATCCATCTGCACTTGACATTGTTGAGGCTGCAGTGCATTCAGTTCTGTGCCCCTCACTTTAAACAGGACATTGAGGCACTGGAACATGTCTAGAGAAGGGCAACAAGGCTAGTCAAGGATCTAGAAAACATATCTTATGAGTAGCAGCTGAGAGAGCTGGGTTTGTTTAGCCTTGAGGAGGCTCAGGGGGACCTCACTGCTCTCCAAAACTCCTCGACAGGAGGTTGTAGTGTGGTGGGAGCTGGTTCCTTCTGTCACGCCTGCAGAGAGGGAACAAGAGGAAATGGTCTAAAGCCACGACAGGGCATTCAGATTAGATAGTAGTAAAAAATGTTTCACTCTTTATGTAGTCAAACATTGGAATAGGATGTCCAGGGAGGTGGTAGAGTCACCATCCCTGGAGGTGTTCAGGAGGCATCTGGATCTGGTGCTGGGTGATGTGGTTTAGAGATTATAGTGACAATGCTGGGAGGATGGTTGGGCTGGATGACCTCCCAGGTCTCTTCCAACCTTGATGATTCTATGGTTAGGGCCAGGCCTGGGCACTACAGTCCCTTTGGAGCAGTGGTAGGGGGCTGGGGCAGAGGGGACAGCCTCAGGGGTGCTTTGAGTGGGTGGGCAGCTAGATGTGCTTCCCACCTGCCTGCAGGCTGTGAGGACAGGACAGCATGAGTTCAGGGGCAGCGGTGGCACTGAGCTGTTCCACTGGGGAAGGTGATTCAGAGGTGCCAGCAGGACCCCCTTGGGGGTGCATGGGGAAGGGATGGGGCGGCCCACGGTGACCGCAGTCCTCTCTGCTTGCTCCGGCCAGGACCGCGTCCGGTGGAAGGCTTTGAGATCACGAATGTGACTGCCAGCGCCATCACGGTGCAATGGGCTCTGCACCGGCTGCAGCACTCCACTGTCAGCAGGGTGAGGGTCTCCATCCGCCACATGGGGGACCTGGCAGGCCGCACCGTGGAGCTGAACAGCAGCGTGGCCAAGTACACCTTCCTGTGAGTGGGCTGTGCTGGGTGCCAGGGCACTGGTTCCCACAGGTTTCCCCCTTACCCCTTCCCACCCTGTCTTTGTCCTCCACAGGGACCTGCAGCCAGGAGAGAGGTATATCATCCATGTCACAACACTGAGCGGCCTGGGAGTGGAAGACCACCCCTCAGAGAGCCTGGCCACAGCCCCTTTTCATGTGTGGACAAGTGAGTGAATGAGGTTGCCTTGGCCATCCTGGCTTGGCAGATGCAGGGGCTTGGCAGGAAGGTTGTGGGGAGGGAGAGGTGTGGGAGCTGCCAGACTGTCTGGCTAGCACAGCAGGTAGGAGGTGTGCAGGCAGGCCTGGGGAGGCCAGGAGAGACTCTGGCATGTCCTCTCCTGCCAAATGTTCAGTCTTAGAGACCAGCATGAGCCCTGCCCCATGCATGGGCCTGATTCATCCCCTGCTACCTGGCAGTCAGAAGACGAGGGCTGGCCTGGGTGCCAGGGTGCAGTGAGGCTCTGTGTCTTGACAAGGACCTAGCACTGAGCATCCCCTCACTGTGCATCCCACAGCTGGAGCAGGTTCAGGGCTGGTCCGGGCAGTGCCAGGCAAGCTGGGGCCCTGGCACACCTGTAAGGTGATGTGAGCAAATAGGGCAGTGACCATTCAGGGACACCAGCTCTGACCACTTTCCTCCCCATCCCCTGCCTGCCGCAGGGCCTCTCCCCCCACAAAACCTCACCGCCTCCCACATCACCGCCACCTCTGTGTCCATGGCGTGGGAGCAGCCGCCCGTTGGCACCATGGAGGGGTACATCATCAATGTCACCACTGCTCAGAGCGTCAAGAGCCGCTACGTGCCTAACGGGAAGCTCGTGTCCTACACGGTGCGGGACCTGCTGCCCGGGCAGCGCTACCAGCTGTCCTTGACAGCTGTGCAGAACACGGAGCAAGGCCAGGTGCACAGCGAGCCCATCCACCTCTATGTCAACACCTGTAAGTGCTCCTGGGGCTCTGCCAGATTCCTGCAGCACGAGGGAGGCAATGGGATGACGGGGAAGCAGAAACCAGTTGGCCAACAGAGCGATGAGCCCTTTGCTGCCCCAGCACTGGGTGTCTGCAGCAGGAGGTGGGGACAACACTCAGGTCCACTGGAATGGGAGGTGGGGGTTGTAGGGTTAGCAAAGGGCAAATGCAGAGCTCTAGCTTGGCCATGGGCTTCTGCATTCCTGGTGTGTGGAGAGTGTCCGTGTGTCACCTGGCAGCCTGGGGATGGTGGGATGGGATGATGGGACTGGCTGGGAGGTTGGTTGCTGGCTCGTGCTGCCTCCATTAAGCCTCATCCTTTGGTCTGCAGTGCAGAGGGATGGGGCTCCAGAGAGACGGTGGAGCCAAGCTGGGCATGCCCGGGTTCTGAGGAACAGGCTGCCCCCAGCTTTCCTGCCTGAGCTCCGCCTGCTGGCAGATCATGACACAGCTGAGGAGCCCTCCGCAGCCCCCAGGTAGGCCCTGCTTCAGCACTCCTGGCTCTTCCACTCACTAGGCTGAGCCAGTTCCTTTTCCCAGCTTCCATGTCCAGGTGTGTGCAAGGTCAAGCCATGCTCTTGATGGGGTGTAGCCTCTTGCCCATCCACTGAGGTTCTCAGCCAGGCAGGCCCCTTACCCTGAGAGCAGTTCCCCCATGGGACTTGCACAGAGCCTGATGCCACCAGTGAACACTTTATGCAGCTGCCATGAGCCCCAGCACAGAGAGCCTAGGGGACCTGGAGTGCCCCATACCCTTATGGTTCTCCTGTCCCAGGTTCACGGAGCTGGTGGATGGCAGAGGGAGGATCAGCGCCAGGTTTGGCACTGCACTGGGAAAATCCATCACTGTGAAGACACGTAAGTGCTCTTGTGCCTTTGTGTCCCACTGCTGTCATGCAGTACCATCTCCTGCACCTCCCTGCAAGTTGAGGTGGCAGGCAGGCTGCTTTAGGGCTGGGGGAGCTATAGAGGAGGGTGGAGCTCTCTCACCTGACCCTGGGCAGGCAAACGTTTGCTCTGCTTGTTAAGAGGCCTGCCCGAGGAGAGGGGTGGACCCGAGCTCAGGGAAGGACCCTTGCTGATGGCAGGTGATGCTGACTGTAGCACAGCTGTCCTTCTTCCCTGCCAGCAGCAGAGGCCTGAGCAGTGGCTCCATAGCCCTCCTGTGCAGCCACTGCCTGCCCAGCAGCCTCAGCCTCCCGCTGTCAAGAACAGCCCCACACCCAAGGAGGATGCCTGGTGAGAAAACTCTCACTAGTGCAAACCTAGCCCGTTTTCCATCCCCAGAAGATTGGGGATAGAAATGCCAATGCAAAATACTCTAGAGCACCTGCGAACCACCATTGGGTAGGGAAGGGGGCTGGCACACCTGGGGGCAGCCCTTGGCCTCGCTGCACGTCCTGGTTCTGCCCCTGCTTCCCCTGGACTCTGTGTCCCAGACCCTTCCAGGAGGAGTGAGTGTGTCACCCCAGTTCTAGGGATGCCATCTGGGAAGGGCTAAAGCACTGCCTCAGGCCTGACCAGTGCTCCAAAGCTCTGGGCAGGCTGGATCCCCTTGGAGGGGGCTGCCTTTGGGTCTGGCTCTGGCCTGGAAGGTGACATTTAATCCTCTTATTGTCCAGAGCCAGAGGCTCCAGTGAAGCTGGAGAACACAGAGGTGTCCAGCTGGGACAGTCTGGCACTGCAGCTGCGTGAGGCCAAGAACAAGAGTAAGTCCCAGGGGAGACCCACAGCAGCAGGAACCCAGCTCTGGTTCCACAGGCAACATGCTCAGCACCAGCCTGCCCTCCTTGGAGGTGTGGCAGGCACCCCTGCCTGCCTGCACTTCCTGGGAGCACCCTGGCAGTGCCAGGGGCTTGGCAGGGCTGAGCTGTGGCCCCGGGCTCTGATGGTCGAGCGTGTTTTGCAGGAGAGGGGCAGAACTGCTCCAAGAATCCCTGCAGGAATGGAGGCACCTGTACCAGAGATGATGAGTCCTTCCACTGTGCCTGCCGCCCAGGCTTCAAGGGCCGGCTCTGCCAGCTGGGTGAGTGCCAGGCTGTGCCCGAGGGCCGAGCTCCCTCCTGCAGTGCCAGGCTGGTGCCTGTCCCTGTCACAGGTCTCCTAAGATGTATGTAACACTGCCAGCACCCAGGGGCTCCCAATGCCCAGGTTTTGCTAGAGAACTGTGTCATGCTGGCAGCTGAGAGAGGGGCTGGGCTCTAGTTTGAGGATATAGGATTGCAGGTCTGGTCCCTGCTCCTGGCTGAGCTCTCTGCCTGGCAAGCCAGGCCCCTGCCTTACCCAGAGAGTTACGCAGTGTGAGGATGGGGGCTCTGCTTCTGTTGAGGCTAACCCTCCAGCATGGCCAAGAATCCAGGGGGGCCTCACCAAACCCTTGCCAAAAGTCACAGGCAGGCAGGGCCAGGGATGGGCTCCGTGATAGCTCCCCTCTCCTATTCCCCAAGCAGCCTGCAAGAAGGTGCCACACTCGTGCACACGGCTGTACTCGGAAACCAGGTCATTCCCAGTGTGGGAAGGAGGCACCTGCCACTATCTGTGAGTACTGCCTGCAGGCTGTGCTCCCCCTTCCCTTGTGCTCTGAGCTGGGGATGTCTCCCTGCAGCTCGGCTTTGGGGAAGAGAGAGCGAGCACAAGGCCGTCTCCAACCCCAGCTGGCAGTTGCCCCCTCCCCAGCGCAGGCTGAGCAGCCTGGTCTCCTCCTGTGGCTGCCCCCAGCTGTGCATCAGGGCAGGGTGTTGCTGAAGTGACAGCCCCACACTGGTGTTACCCACCCAAGAGGCAGCAAGGTTGGATTTGGTGTGTGTGACCCCCAGACAGCAGCAGATCCCATCCAGCTCCTGGCTGCCTCTCCATCTGCGAGCTGAGGGCTGGGGGAGCCCTGATGCATTTCCAGGGCACCAGGGGTCCTGCTCTGCCCCTGGCCTCCCTGCAATAGAGGCACAAGGCCTGGCTGGGATCAGTCCTCTGGCACAGCAGGCTGGGCCCCATTCCTGCCAAGGTTGGCTACTGCAGCCTGGAAGGAGATAAGGGAAATAGTCAGACTTCCCCTTCCCTCTCATCAAAGCACATCTCTCCCTTTGGTTCCCTGCACTCATGACTCCACTGTCTGTGTAGGTCCAGGAGAGTCTACAAGGTACACCAGGACATCTGCTACAAGGAGAGCTGTGAGAGCACCAGTTCTGAGAGGACAAGCAGCAGGTACAGCCCGCAGCAGCACACTGACTGTGCCAGCCTTCCTGTGATCCTCAGCAGGAGGGTGGGGCTGGCTGGTGTGCCCCGGCTTGTGTGGGGACACCCAGGCTGGGGGTGGACTGGTAGAGGGGTGCAGACACGACCAAGGCTTGGATGCCAGTGCTGACTGCTTGCCTGTGAGCAAAGGGGCATGGGGCTGATGGTGCTGTCCTCCCTTCTCTTCCAGAAAGCCAAGCAACAGTCACACACTGAAGAAGCCATAGAAGTAAGTACCTGCTCCAGCCCTCCTCAGGTGCAGGCAGGGGCAGTTCTCATGCAGGGAGTCAGGGAGATGGGTGCAGGCCAGGGCACAACCCTGGCTCATGGCACCACGTCCAGAGGGTGTGAGGGCTTATGGCTGATGGCTCCTGGTTGTGGCTGGGGCAGCAAAGCAGGAGACAGTGCTCTGCTTCCCCCTGGCTCTGCAGCTCCATGAACAAGAGATTCCTGCACAGAAAGGGTCAGGCAAAGGCTGGAGTTCTGGAGACAGCAGATCCCCTTCTCTTAGCACAAGACTGGTGCACAGGGTGGGAAGAGGGCAGCTGCAGGGCATCTGGCAGACTGTACACCAGCTCATTTTACTCCTGCTCCTCCACAGGGTTTAAAGCAGTAGAAGCTTCGTCTTTCCACATCTAAGGGCTTTTTGAACACCAGGAAGATCAGATCTGCTCACTGGGTTGAACACAGCAGGGGAGCCTTCCTGCCTGGTGTCAACCTCTCCCTCTCCTCCAGCCCATTAGGGACACGCAGCTGGATCAGCACACTGAGTAGTGCTCCCTTTCCCCCTGCCGGCCCAGCGCTGCCTTTGCTGGCCCCTTCTCTGCCCCTGAGGAGCTGGGCACCAGTGCCCCTTGAGGGGGCCAGCCCTGCTCAGCACCCCCAGCCACTCTGCACAAGCGATGGGCTCCCCGCTTCACTCAGGGATCCGCCCAGCTCCTTGCCAACAGCACCTGCACCAATCTGTTTTCGTAACCCAAGGTTACAAATTACCTATAACCCTCAAATAAAACAGTTTAATGCAGACCAAAAAGCCTTAGCTATCACCTGGAATCTGGCCCCTAAAAATACGCTCTGTGGAGCAGCCTCTGTAGATGAGTTAGAAATGGTGAGCAGCTCCGAGTGGTGAGGTGAGCACGGGCAGTAGAGGAGCATTCCTGTTTCCTCTGCTCTAGCAGGGGAAACTGAGGCAGCTTCTACTGCCTGGCTTTTTTCTTTGCTTTGTAAACAAGGCCTGGTTTTAACCAAATTTCCAGCTCAGAAACCAATAGAGCACCTAAAAAGAATTTTAAATGTGATCTGTAGGGTGAAGTCTGTCAGCTGAGGCTTGCCAGTACCACCACACTTGCAGTTGCCTCCACACTGGTGCAGGGCCCAGCAGAGGCTTGGTAAGGAAGCCAGCCCCACATTGCCATCCCCTTGCACTGCACCCAGTTTGCCTTCCCTGTGGCACCAGTGCTGCAGGGTTATGTGGGGGAGAGGAGCAGCACCCAGCACTGCGGCAGGGCAGGCAAGGAGAGAAAAAGTGTAGCTTAGAAACGTTCCTAGTTTTTGTGAGTTTGTATGACACTAGTTAAACATAGATTTGTGTATTAACGTACACGGTGTATATTATAAATTAACACATACCAGAGGTATATCGCAGTTAATGTATAGAGTGTCATGGCCCCTGCAGGGTGGGATTATTCTGGTGGGGAGGCCCTCCCCCTCCTGCCGAGCATCACGGAGCTCTGTTGCTCAGCCACATGTCTCAAGCAGCAGCTTGGAAGATGCTCTCAGAGCAGGACAGGCCCAGGAGTTTCAGCGCTCCTGCCACCACCCTGTCCCTCCCGGGAGCAGTGTACCAGCGCTCAGCCTGGAGGCAGAGGTGGGAGGCGGGGACAATACGAAGCCACCACCCGCTGGCCAGCGTGCTGCTCTCCTCCTGCACCACCTCTAGCTTTACTCCCACAGGACAGACATGCCTTGTTTGCCTCCA
>VZTB01005563.1:297342-316380 GCA_013397245.1 Thryothorus ludovicianus | reverse complement strand
GAGCCGCGGCGGGGCCGGAGGGGAGCCGCGCCCGGCACGGCCTCTCCGGGCGCGCAGGGCTGGATCGCTCGGGGCACGAGGATCGCTCGGGGGCCGTGGGCAGAGCGCCTCGCCCGCAGAGCCAGTGCCCCCAGAGCCGATCCCGGCGGCGCGGGCCGCGGGTCATCATCCCCGCCAGGACCAGAGCCAGGGCGCGGTGCAGGTGGGGGCAGGTTTTTACGCGTTCGGATGGAGATAGCAGAGTTCAGAGCTCCATTCAAAGGTAATTAGTAATTAAACCGAGTCCTGCTGCTTCTCTGCAGAGCTGCAGCAGCCGGCCAAACTGCTGCCTTAGCCCAGCACCCTGACCCTGGCTGACCTGTACCCCAAAATGTTCCTGTTACCCATGTCTCGACCAAATTCTCTTTATTGAGTCTATTTTTTCTTCCCAATATCTCTGTCTCTTCTAAATCGTGGACTGTTTTTCTGAATACAGACAGGACTCTGATACTAAAAATAAAGGACACTACCAATCCACCCCTCCCACCCAAATCATGCAATTACGTGTCTGGTTTTGGGTCTCCTTTGTGCACACACACTCCAGAAAACCAAAAGACATGTTATCATTCATTTATTCATTCACTTTTCAGAAAGATATATAAACTACGTATAAAAAGTAAAACCGGGCAATAAAAATATTTTCCAAGTTATGAACAATTTAAACAACATTAAAATCTTTGCTTCACATCCTTGAAACTAAGAACAGTAATAAACTGAGCATACGTGGGTATCAGCAGGTAACCTGCCAAGGGGACCTATCCTGCTGGCAAAGCTCAGACCTTTCTAAGTTGTCTCTAGATGAAGAAGCCTTCAGACTGGGGTGTCAGCTGGCTCAGCAGAGGCAAACACCTCCTCCCAGGTATAATCTGCCAGGTTCACAGGTTGCCGCAGCCAGGGATCCTCTGCCAGCATGGCAAGAGTCGTGCGCTGCTCTGGAACGGGGTGCAGGAGCCCAGCCATGAGATCCATGAGACCTGGGCAGAGACAGCAGAGGGTTCTGGCTCAGGCTGGATTTTAGGCACGTTGGGAATATTCAAAGAACATTCCTATGTTCAAAGAACAACAAATCCCCCAAACTCTGCTGCATGGAGCAGCTTTCCAAATCATCGTAGAACACATTAGGGAGCATTTTTTTCAGTCTTCCCCTTTATTTTGGGTGAAAAAACCCTGCTTATCCTTTCCCAAGAGATCTGCTCTTTTTGAAAAGCAAATGGGAAGAGCTCACCTTCTGACACAGGGCGAGGAGGACTCAGGACAGCTGCCAAGGCCTCCTCCAGCTCACAGAAGGGATTCTCCCCGAGCACCAGGGTGTAAAGGGTGATGCCAAGGGACCACATCTCCAGCTCAGGGCCGTGGTACCTGTGCAGAGATAAGCTTGCCTAAGCTCAGATTGCAAGTACAGAGCTACATGCCAAAGAAAGTGAAAAGGAAAAAAGGGCATTGACAGCCCTTGGTTCCAATTTTTATTTTAACATAGGAACTTTGTGAGAATCCTAAGAAGGTTCTCATGTGTTTGAGGAGTTTGCATTATCCTTCTCCAGGAAATAAAACCAACCACAGAACAGCCAAGCAGTTTCTGTTGATGAGTGTGTGTGACACACGCCCAGACTTCCACACACGTAAGCTGGTGACAAGAACTTACCCCTCCACCTTCTTCATCAGCAGCCAAAACTGACAAGTAAATATTTAACTGGAAGAGCAAACACATCCTCCCAGCCCTTTCAAAACAAAAGTTATTTGGAAGTAGCTACGAAGTATCTCAATTCCATCAGAGAAAACATGCCAGCTCCTTCACACAGTAAGAGGTGGAACTCCCAGGGCAGAGCTGCTTGCTTCACCTTGTACCTCATTCCCAGCAGGAATTTCCTCTCCTTGCCTGGCTTCTCCCCTCACTCCTTTAGGAGGAGCTGCCTGAAGGAGCCATGGAAACATCTCTGAAGCAGGAGCAGGATCCATGCAGGCATGTACAACTACAGCAGTGCCACCCTATGATGGGGAGGCTTCCCTATGGAGCAGCTGTGAGAGCACCAGCTGCCAGGCACGGAGCACTTGGAGAGGGAGAGAAGAGGGAAGAGAGCCAAGATTTAGGGAGCACATCCAAAATAGCAGCAAGAGAAGCTGCAAGGGAAGAATCCTTGAGTCCCAAGGAGTACAAAAATACAAAAATCAGTGGGGAGATGAACAAGGATGAAACTGAGAAAGTTCAAATAGAGGGAAGCACGTAGAAAAGAGGAGAACAGAGAGGATGAGAGCAGGAGGATACAAAGCACAGACGTGCCAGGAGAAGGTGCTGTCAACAGCAATACTTGCTTACTCCACCTCTTTGAAAGAGCAGCTTTTGCTAGAGAAAGCCTGACAACAGACTTAGAAATGACTTTGTACATATCCAAGCTTTTACAACTTGATTTATGTCACTAGAGTGCCCTACTTTGTATGCACTCAAACCTTCACAGTGATTTCTGCTACTGCAGTGCCTTAAACCTCGCTGCAGTTTCCTGTGGTTGGATACTCAGTAGCATTCCAATGGCACAGCAGCTTGGCTTCTCTGTTCCAGCCCTGCCCACATGGGTTTTTTTTTGGTGTGATTGCACAAAAATGACTTTTCAGAGGGTGACATACGGTTTGCCAGACAGCACTTCTGGTGAGCAGTATTCAATTGTCCCACAGAAGGTATAAAATAATTTCCCAGGTTCCAGGTAGGCAGCTGAACCAAAGTCCACTAATTTAATCGTGAAATCTTCAGCAATGACAATATTTTCATCCTTGATATCTCTGTGAAGGATGTTCCTACAGTGGAGATACCCAACAGCTGATACAAGCTGGAAGAGACACAAAGAACCAGGTGTTACTACACAGAGTCCCTGGATAATTGATGTGGCATCACAGCTTTCTCAGAGTCACATTTTGGCTTGTTTTGACACTACCTAAACAAGATATGCATCCTAATTATGGTAACTGGGAATGGCCTCAAGCCTGTCTGTCATCACTGCTGCAGTGCTCTTGGAAGAGACACTTTAAAGAGCCTTTGCTGCTTTCATCTCACAGATGTGCAGGAGGAGGGGATGCTGCAGTCAGGATGTGACTGTGAGCATTGGAGCTCACTGCTACAACCCTGCAAGTTACTCTATTTTTATCCCAGCTCCATTTGGAGGGTCCTTTGGTTTCTCCAGAAGGATATTACTGCATGCCTTCCATGCTGCAGGATGACAAAGCATTTAAGAGCCAACTTTGGTAAAAATAACATAGTCACTCCTTAACTCCATTCTTTTTCCTGCACGATTCATGCCTTAATGCCATAATTAAGGATAATTGGAGAATATCACCTTGGAGACGATCCTGACTCCTACAATGTTTTTAACAAGAAAAGCAGATGGCTGAGGGAGAAAAGTTTCTATTTATAATACGAGTCTGCCTCTGCAGAGAAATGCAGCACAGATCTGAGGGAACAGTTCAGCCTTACAGACCCAGGGCTGGGTTTAGGAAAGGGCTAAAGGGACACCTTTGGCTTCCACCTTCCATCAGCACCCAGGTGAGGGCAGGGTGGGCACGGCAAGGGAGTGGGAGGGGTTACCAGGGACACAGCAATTCCTGCATACCCTAGAGCAAGGAATTTGCTCCAAAACTCGAGAGGGGAAATTACTTGGGGACTGCTGCTGTGCTTAGCTCACTAAACAAAGGGCAATTCAGCCCTCAGGCAAGCTCGTGACTCACCTGAGTTACTTTTTGTTATGCAACCGTTAAAATCCAAGATAACTTCTTGATCTAAGGAGCAGAGCCCTTTACTCCTGTAAGCAATCTAAACCTAGCACCGAAGTAAGTGAAAACGTGGGGTTTTTGTAGGCTTGGGGCAGCTTCTGTGAATTTTGCCCCTCCCTCAGAGGAAATTCGACTGCTACAGGAGTAGTGTCTTGGTGACAGGGGCTGGGTGCTGTCCTGGGAACACCTGGGGGGCCAGAGCTCCACGGGAAACCCTCACAGGCAGCAAGGTCCTGGAAAGGCTTCTAAGTAAATCTTAACAAGGTTTCTGCAGGCAGCATTTCAATCAGCCCTACAGAATGGTCAGGAAAGGTTGTGCAAGTGTGGAGCACAACTCCAGGATGCCAGTATTTGAGTGAAAGAGGATCCTGGTTTTTACTTTAACCAATTCTCACCTGTATGTAGCAATTCTGCTCTCACCTGTCTGAATATGTAACTTGCTAGTGGCTCATCCAAGTTGGGCTGATTATCAATAAATGTAAAGAGGTCCAGACCAGATCCATGCTTCTCCATCACCAGCTGGAAGAAGCATTCATTTTCAAATACATCCAGCACCTATAAATAAAAGACCTGGTTAATCATGTGCTTCATCCTCTAAAAGTGCCTTTTTCTTTTTTTTTTTTTTTTAAACAAGCACTGCTCTCCTCTTGGAGATTTAATTGGTGTATATTATAATCTTAAAAGTCTCATTTCACTGAGCACAAATGTTTCTTGAAAAAAGAGTACAGAATTAAAACTGGGAGCAGAATTAAATCCAAGAGGAATTCTCTTTCTGAAGGGGAAAAAAACCCCAAAAAATCCCTCCAAAACCAACAACCTCAAAACAAAGAGGATGAAACAAGATGTGTCCAAATTATTTACTGAACTAGTCCATGTTCACATGTGACATCACACTTCCAAGATATGCATCTTATCTTGAAATAGCCTTTTTTTCTGTTAAGAATCACATCTTCAGATCAGTTTGGGGTAAAAGTGCAGAAGCAAGGAACAGCCTGCTGTGACACACCCTCCAAAACACAGCAGGATAAACAGGTTACTTCCTTTCCTGAAAACACAGATTCAGTACAGGGCACTTCACCCCTGAAGAGGAACAGCAGACACCTAGAGTGCAAACAAACCACCTGCTGCAGTGCAAATTGCATCAATTCCAAGCCACTGTACCTTGATGATACTGGGGTGCTGCAGCTTCTGCAGGATTGCAATTTCTTGAGTGACCCTCCCCAGGTCAGGATCCTCTACCCAGCAGTCCTCCAGCACCTTCTCCTTCCAGATGAACTTGACAATAACCTATGCAGACAACAGCATTCAGGATCACCTGCCAGAGCATGGCTTTGTGTGTCAGGTAAGGTAATTTCCAGGAAATCTGTCAGTGCCTCCTATTACTGGAGGCATGGAAGTAACTGAGTGTGAATAGCTTATAGTATATTTAAATGTGTTTAAATTACTTTAGTCCTAAAAGCCACATGATACACATAAATGGAATATATTTATTGCTGCTCTGAATTCCAAAGACTTTGACAAGCCAGCTCTTTTATCAACCAGCACTTAACATCAATGCAAGAGAAACCAGAACTGCTCTCTCAGCACCCAAAATACTTCTCCTGAAAAAGAAGAGCTGCCATAATCCCAACATGTTTACTCCCCATTCTTGAGTCATGGCACAATAAAGATTTTGAGGTTTGCCATTCTCTTTAGTAACAGCAGACTAAGACCTATAATTCTGTTAAGAATTTATATTCTTATATATTCTTATAATTATATTCTGTTAAGAATATAAATGTCTACTTCTTTCAAAAGGTTCAATTAGCTGCTTTCATTAGTTCATTAACTCATTCTGCACCTGTTGTCTCAGGTAACATTTATACACAACATCAATGCAAATGTTTTGCTATCCTGTTTCCATTAGAGATTTCTGTTTAAACAAAGCAAAATCCCAAACTACCAAAGAGAAGCTTTTGACAGTTTTATGTTAGCAGAATATGAATGCTCTAACCTTTCAGTTTTCATCCTAAATTATTATTGCTATAGAGCTACAAGAAATACTTCACCTCTTGCTGATCTTTCTTGCTCCTGGCACTCCAGACAAAGCCAAAAGAGCCTTTGCCAATAGGATTGAGAGTGCTGTAATTTTTTGCATATTCTCCTTCACATGCTCTTAATCCTTCAAGATCTTCAGCTCTTCGGGAATTGTCAAAAAGTGAAGCTGATCTGATGGCCTAAGTACAGATATAGAGGTTACAATAGCAGCAACAAATGACCAGTCACAGAATCACATTTATAAAATTAACAAATACTGAAAAGAACATACACATCTGCAAGAATAGATAAAGGGAGGAATCTTTGGTTCTGATGGTGAGAACTGTACTCCTTGAGTATCCTGCAGTTTGGAACTGCATTGTTCAGGCTGGAAAGGTAACTACACTAAGCCCCACACCAGAAATGTTACAAAACAGCATTTGAGATTTTGTTTCAACATATAGAAAAGTAGGGGGAAAAAAAAGGAAACAGCAACTTCCACCATCATGTCATTAATTTGAAAAACTTATTGACTTTAGCTTCAGCTGAACAGTCAAACAAGTAGAGAAATGCTCAATATTCAAAGGCAGGATTCCTTACTTCTCCAAGACTTTTAGCAGAAAGATCAGCAGTGGACTGGGAAGAGTTTACTAGGCTGGAGAGCAAATGCTGAGTCTTTGCTACAGCTTCCTTTTGGCTCTGTGAAATGTCTTTCACCACCCAGACACAGAAAAGCCCAGTGGGATCCTGCAGTTCTGCACATTTCACCTCGAAGAGTATGCCTGGAGAAACAGGTGAGGAAATTAAAATGGTGGAATGTAACTTCAGTGTTGAACAAGACCACAGGTGTTTTAGGACAGAATTCTGAGCTCTTGACAAAAAGGTCAGAATTTGGGGAACACTTGCTCAGTAAAGAATCATCAGAGGGGCTGACACCAGCTCAGCTATTCTAGAGGTACCTATCAGCTATCTCCAGAGTTCCCACCTCCAGCACAGACTTGCCAGTGTCCAATTGTGATTATTAATTTCACACTCTTACTCTAGATTACATAAAAACAGGGATTTTATTCAGCAAGCCACTAAATGCAGCTGAAGAAGTGAATGAAACAAATTCCATTACACAGTTTAAATGCAACTACAGTGCATTAAATGCATTTACAGTTTCACAGTGGAGTTTGTATTTTCTGTTCAGAAAAAGTTATCAGGTTCACACTTTTTAATTGTGTTTTGAGAGTCTGACTTTTCAGTGGGAATTAATTTCTTACCAACTTTGTATTTTATACCACCTCCTTTTCTAATACTCTCTGGGTAGACTTAAATACCACTTTTTTCTCCTGGATGCTTCTTCCTTCCTCTCCACTGTGAGCTTCTAACCAGAACTGTTTTCTGCAAAACTGTGGGTGAAAAGGAGCACCACAGTAAGAGTTTGGGAAGGGGACAAGGTTTCACTTACTGAATTGTGAACCATCTCTGTGACAGCAATTCCCAATGTAGCTGCCTTCCAGAATCTCCCAGGTCAAAGGAGCAGCTGGATTTAGCCTGCCTTCTGGTTTCACTGGGGTTGATGTTGCTTTGATCTCCATATTTTGCTGCCTGAGGAACTGACTGTGTTCTTCAGGCCTACCTTTGCTTTTCAGGGGATTTCTATTGGAGCTGTGCCCCACAGTTTCTGCAAGGGTTTCAGGTTTCTCAGGAAATGCTTTGGAGGATTCCTCAGAGCTTTGTGGATGCCTTCTGGAGGCCAGGCATCCAGAATCTGCTCCTGTGGCAGCACCACTCAGCGGCTGCTTTCCTTGATGAGTGGAAAAGGCACCTTTTGTCTCAATTAGCATATCAGAGTCCCCTGCATCACAGCAACACCCTCCTACAAGAGCTGCAGTAACACCTAAAGAATTCTCCGAGCTCCCCTTGACACAAATATTCAGCCCCTCAAGAGCAGAGCAAACACAGTTCAGTTCAGATCCTTTCACATCTCCAGGGGCTGTGGCAGTTCCTGGTGCAGAAGAACTGCAGCCTGTTTTATTTCCTGAGCAAACCTCACAGGCATTATTCCTTTCACGTGCAAAGAAGGTGGAAGGATCATTTAGCAAGCAGCTGTCAACAATGTGCCCGAGGCTGGAATGTTTTGCATCATACATCGAGGAGTTTGATTTTGACACCTGCCCTGGAACTGTGTGGCTTCTAAAGCCTTGCCTGCAGTTCAGGGCTGTCCCAGGCCATGGCTCAGCCACCCTTGGTGTCCCAGGTGAGTTACAGGTAACTCCAGAAGGCAGCTCCACTGGGTCACAGGACGATGCATTGACATTGTCTTCCAGGCTGGAACAAACAGGCAACAGTTACTGCAGGAGAGACTGCACTGTGACTGCTTCTCTGGAATCTCCAAGCTCTGACCTAAATCCCACTGTTCTGAGTCAGATGATGTGAGACACAGCCTTGCAGAGAACATCTTTTGAGAATTATTTGATGCTGAAGTCTCCACTGTTCTATTCTGTGCCACTGCTCTGATTGTGTCAAGCCAGCCTTTGAGATGAGTCTCACTGGTGGGCTGAGAGCTCATCTGTAGCAAGGCTCTCCTCAGTGCAAAGCTCAAAGTTATCAACAACATCATGATTGCAAAATAAGAAAACTGTCCTACTGTATAATATCCATTAAAATATGGTCACTATTTAAAACCTGGATAGTTTTATCTCAAGTTTAAAAGCAAAAGGCAGAAAGCTGTTTGCACAGGCATCCAAAATCCTGGCAAATTTACCAAACAGCAGATACACTCAAATGGCACTATTTCCCTATGGATAATTTCCTGCTGTAGCTTAATTTCTAAATATAAATCATAAACCAGCACAAAAAAACCCAAATCCCTAACACACATGGCAGGTGTTCTGCCAATTGAGGGGGGCAATGGAATGAGCACAGACACCAGTGGAAAGAATGGTCTTATTTTACTGTTAATATTGAGGCAACACAGAAGTAAAAGGATACATTTGCTAAAACAGTAAGCTTATTACTCACTCAGCTTTAGCCACAAGCCAAAATAAGCAAGGTGATGCATCTGATCAATATTATATGAGAAAGAATAGTGATTGAGAAAGATCCAACACCAATTGCCTAAATGATTTACCATCACCCAGAGCTTGCAGTTGCTGAGGAGCACCTTTTTTCAGTGAGGACCTGGAGAACCCTTCCCAGCAACTGGGAAAATCCCATGCCGTGCATCCACTTGTAGGTGAGGTCTCCAAGATCACCCAAAAAAGGGGTCCAGCTCTATAGGCCCAAATCAAACAGTCTGAATGAGTTGTTCACCTTTTTTTGTGCAGAAAACATCTGGTTCTGATGGCCCACTCCCCAACCAGCTGGGTCCAGGGCCAGGGCTGGGAAGGTTTTGCCTAAAATATTCTACTAACAAGCCTCTAGGGGTATCTGTTGGGACAATTTCTTAATTTATCTTACACAGGGTTATGCAAATGTCTCTACAACAGCAGGCTTGGCATTAAGAACAACACATATAAATGTTTTGATAATCTATTTTTAACTAAAGAACCTTGATGGTACTAATAGCATCATGCTGAAGACTCATCCTGTAAGTCAATCTGGTGCTTGGGCCTGCTGTTCTGGCCTTAGCTTATCAGCAGGATGCTTCCAGTCCTGAAAAAAGTTCCCTTGTCTGTCCAACAGGAGATGGATGCCTCCACCCATCAGGGTTTACTGAAGCCCAGGGCACAAGGTATTTTGCAAACATTTCCATCAGTGAAAATGCAGTGAAGCAGAGCACTTAGAGTCCTTACAAGTATGATGTGAGTGAGGTAAACCAGGAGAGCACAGAAAATGACACTATCAGCTGCTTTAAAAAGCAGCAAGAGCTGTGCTGTAATAGTCTATAACTTAAAATGGAGAGTAAATACTTACTGAAGGCTAAAATTGTTAGTGTGAAAGATTTAAAATTTGACTTAAGGGAGGCCATGAGCATCAGGTATGTACTGCTACAGAATTTTTCACCTTTTAACAGGAAAAAGACCTGGAAGTGTACAAGAAAAAATGGCTGGGCTTCAGCTACACAGTACCCTGTTTTCATGGATGACCTGACAGCTACACCAAGCACCAGAAGGAATAACACTCAGAATTCCCTCCAGCTAACCTGACTTCAGTGCAACACCAGCTGGAAGGAGATAAAAACCCACTATTTATGATTAGTGTAGATAGAGCCTAATTACCTTCCTTAGTCTGGATGGAACATTTGGTCCCATTTAAAGCTGGAATTTCTGTAACTTTACAGAATGATAGGTTGTGCAGGTATAAATAAAAATCTAAGGCAGGGGTAGCAAACAGCACTCAGATTCTAAAGACAGCAAAGCATGGAAGGCCCTGGCTACACCTTCCCACAGACATCAAACAGGTGAAAAAATCAGCTTTTGCTGGTGATTGCCATCACAGCTCTTCATTTTCCCAAGTGAATATGCAGTCTATGAAATGCCTACCTGTTAGTGGGGGTGGATGCTGCTTCAGGAGGTGAGGGAGGAGAAAAGAAACCAGTCCCATTCTTTTGTTTATTCTCATCATGTATTAATTTGTCATCTCGGTGGTGTTGCTCCAATTTCTGCTCTTCATCTCTTGACAGAAGGTGTGCTAAAGATGCAGCCAAGAAGCTGCTCTCTGTACCAAATAGGAAACAAAACCACACCAATTTAAACTTTTATGTTTAAGCTTCAGAGGTTACAGTGATTAAAAATAAACTTGCAACTGCCTTGGTCTGTCTTTTCCCTAAGGAATTGAATATAAAAGGCTTGATTGAGGCAAAACAGTCAAAATACAAACATTTACTATGAGAAATCACCATGTGCAGGAATCTACATGTTTTAGGGCTGCCAAAATTTGCTTTTCTAGCAAAGCTCTTGGGTAGATACTGGTATCATGCTTTAGCTACTTGAATTGAAGTTCAGAGGCCTAAAAAAATGCCAATAATGTATAGAGGCTGAAATTAAAATAATCATACAGCAGCATTAAAAAAAAAAAAAAAGCAGAAACCACAAATATATATAGCCCATTCCAAATCCATAAAATGAAAATGACTGGATTTATGTAACTCACTCAAGCTGTAAGATAAAAAAAAAAGTCTAAGCATGTTTACAAGAAGAGGAGATGAAGTTCTTTCCTTCCCCAGTGACAACAGATCAGAAGAAAAACGTGAGTTTGGAAGAGGAAGCAAACCAAGTATTATTGCTGCAGAAGAAGTGAACAAACCTAGATCTGAAACTAAAACAATCCTTTAATTAGAAATGGCTGAGTGCCAACAGTGCTTCCTCACTGAAGAACTGAACTACTCCTGGATGAGGGGCACCATTTCATCAAAGAATTACCCAAGAAATTGTACACAGTACAATTGTACTCTTCTTTGTCCCAGTGGGGTGCATTGGTTTCAGCACAGACATGCATTTCTAAGCAAAGAGAAAAAGAAAATAGGGGGAAGAAAAGCAGACAAAACTAGCCTAAAAGGTGATATGGATAAAAGCATGAACTTGCTGGTGTTCTCTGTGTTGGGCAGAGCTAGTTAGAAAAGACAGGGAAACACGAGGCTTTTTTGCTTCTCTTTATTATTGCTGTGTTCAGAGAAGTAAAATTTTGATAAATACTGATGCAAACTGCATCAGAGGAATATGTGATGCCTCTCTGATTGAAATACAGCAATCATAATGTTGAATATTAGCTGAAGCACAAGGGAACTCAGGATGTTAATTTTTCCCTTAAAATATTAATCCTAAGTAACTACAGCTCCACTGCAATGCAGTCACAAAAGCTTTATTTTACACATTTTATTACACAAACACCACAGGGTCATAGCAGGGGAGAGAGGGAGGGAAAGTGCTTATAAAGTACAAAGTATTCTCTATTCTCACTGTAATTTCCAAATTGGATAATGAGTTTTATCTTCTTGGCAACAAAGAGAGAAGCTCAATCTTAGGTGAACAATTCTCTTTACCTGAGGTTATAGTGGAAACCTGATTTAAAATCTGCACGGAGGGGCATTGCTTTCATGAAGAATGTTCTCATGTTTGTGGGTGAACCTCTGGCCTCTGCTCATTTCCCCTTGGTTACAGCAGCCAGAGCCAGCTGTGTGGCACTGACACCTCCAAAATGGCACTCACCTTCTGGCCCTGTGGAACCATCCAGAGGAGGTAAAGGCAAAGAACAGCCACTGCTCCTTCCCATGTTGTTATAGAAACCAGGGATCAGCAATGTAATGTTCTGAAACAAAGAATGGAACCATATAAAGCTAAGCCAGCTCTCCCAGGATGGGGGCAAACGCTGACAATCCATGTCTGTGGACCTGATCCTCATGGACAGCCAGGCAAAAGTGATCCACATGACCACTGGAGAACACAGAATGTGCAGCTTGCTTTGGGCTACTCGAAATCCCTGGCAGCTCCTCAGCACTGCAAGTCTCAGCAATTCCAGCCCAGGCATTTGCAGGTCATCCCACACCTCAGCCACTGAACAAGTGAAACACAGGGAGGGGTTTTGTGATGGCAAGGAGTGTAAAACAGCTTCACAAAGGCTTTTCTCTGGAAAGTGGATATGCTGCCACATGTATCAGTCTTCTGGGAGGATAAGAACTTCTCTTACCTTTCCCAACAGATCTTTCTTCTCATAGCCAAAGAGCATTAAAGCGAAAGTATCCGTGATGCCACGGATGATTCCATCTGACTGGACAGTGATAAGACCACTGATGGTGGAGAAAACCACAACTGTAGCACAGTACTGATAGCCTGGGAGAGAGCCTTCTGCCTGTGGAATCTCATCTTCCTGCACTGCTGCTTGCTCCTCCTGCATGTGGCTGACTTCCAGTTTTATACTGAGGGGAAACATGGAACCCTCCCTGGATCTGCCTGCAGCTCGCTGGATCCTGAGGCTCTAAATTAAAGCAAAAAAAAAACTCAAACAGAAAACCTCTAACTAACCAAATGTTTTGCATTTATTGCATTGTTCATATAAAATTACACAGGAATTCTCAGGAAAAATGAGCAGGGAAAGAAAAGCAACCAATCTTGTGAATATCAAAATGAACAGCATCTGTTTTTTCAAGGATTTGGAATCCGGTGTTGAACTACTAAATAAATATTGTGAAGAGGAAGACCAGCCTATGGTCTTCAGCTTTTCAACAAAATAGCCATTCATAAGAAGGCCTCCTTCCACTCCCTATCTGCTCATTTTCATGGCAAGCCCTGGGTATTCTTTCACTCTTTAGACAGACATCATTGAAATGGGCTAAGAGTTCAAAGGAATCTTAAAGAGCTTACAGAGAGAGCACAATGCTAGGACTGGAGAAAACTGTCTTTCACCAGGACAAATTCCAGTGAGAGGTCAGAGAGTGGTCTCATCCCTACTTAGGAACTCTTCAGATAGCAGCTCCACAAAAAGCCAGCCCACCCTTTTCCAGGGAATCAGGCTCCTCTCTGAAAAAGCTTTCTTCTGTTATGTAAGGAAGGAAGACAGCAAGCAGTCCAAATGGGAAGGATATGGAAGAATGAGCTTGGTGCTCCTACTGTACCTTTGGGATTTTTTTGCCTAGAGGAGGGATCTGCACAGAAGGAATTAGGTCCTTTATGTGGAGTCCAACTACTGCTTCCAAAGTTGGGTAGCCATGGAGATGAGCATAAAGGAGGTCACATGATGTAATTTTTCCCTGGGGAGGAAAATTTTACAGGACTGTTAAAATTTTAACGTTTCAGCCACAGTCCACTCAATGCTTTGACAATGGTTTCAGCAGTTATCTAAGCAATGGCAGGAAATTTCATTCTGCAGCCCTTTGGTGGACACAGCTCACTCAGTAAAAGCAAACACAGCATAAAACATAAAACACTGTGCAGGGAGCCTGCCCTTTGCCCAGGACAGAGGCAGAGGTGTCCAGCACTCCTCACAGAAATGTTCCTCAGCCAGATGGAGCCTTCAGAAGGGCATCCACACCCCAAAGCATCAACCCCCGCCAAACCAACACTGTTCAAGGACAAGGTGTCCCCTGAGGGGAGAGAGTGTCTTTCTGTGTGGGTCTATCAAAGTGAACCCCACCAGAGATCCATGCACAGGTCCTGCAAGCACAGCCCTGGTTTCAGACCCTGCCATGTGAACACTCCATGTTCACACACACCAACCTGTGGCTGCTGCCTTTCAGCACCTTCCACCCACACACAGCCCCTCACAAACTGCAATTCTGTTGGATTGTTAGGAAAACACTTACATCAGCTGTGAAGGAAACACAAGCTGAAAGTCTTTCCACTGGTTCCAGCACAACCACACAACGCTGGGTGTCCTTGCTTCTTATTTGCCTCAACCAGACTGAGGCAGGGATCTTCTCACTGAGGTGGCCAATAACATCCACCTTGCCAGCAGATGCAGAAATGGAGACAGGACTTAGTAAGACTGTGGTTACTTAGAACAAATTTCAAGCAGGAGTAAGATACTGAGCCAAGATACCTAACTATCATTATTAGAAAAACACCACATCTTGACTACTTAGCAGTATTTTATGGGAACAAACAGTTTTAATACAGAGATTAAAATGCCTGAAAAGAAAACACAAAATGTTGTTACTTTTGTATCATCTCTCCCCGCCTCAGGAAGTCTAAAGGCATAAAGACTTCAAAATAATAAATGTACCACTCTAACAGCTTGCATTCAGTGTGAAGTGCCTCTCAGAGATGTCTCTTTTAATGGATGCCCCATGGTGCTAATGAACACTCCCCATTAGAACACAGTCCTTCCTTTCAGCTGCAAAACCAGCAGTTTAATTTCTTATGGGAGGAGATTCTTGTCAGATCAGAAAATGTTTATTTATCTTCTATCCCAAGCCATTTGTGATTTTTATATGATCTTGACAGAATGAGTTTATGATTTACACAGTAACTCCTATAAAGTATTTGGAACAGCTTAGAATTAAGTGCCTCTGTCAGACATTTAATTTTAATCTCGGGTTTCACTGAATCAAACTTAGATCTTTGCCCCCACCCTATATCCAGCTGAGGATTCAGAAAGATAAGGCTCTAAGATACTGACAATTTCAGTTCAAAAATAACACACCAGAAAGAATATGAGCTCATTGTCCAAGGATTCTATAGTGACAACTCACAGCAGCAGCAAAAGAAAATAATATAGAGATTTTGTCATGCAGTTCTCTTATAAATAACCCCATTGTAGGCAAAATACCAATTCCACTCTTTTGCACTAATTACGGTATTTTGGCAGACATTTCACAGTATTTTAATGGCTTCAACCTGTATAATATGCACAATCCAAATTCAGATAATTTAAAATATATTTTAAGGGCCAGACAGTTGGGAAATTTTCCACAATAGACTATTTCCATGTTAAGCAATTTAAAAAAAAAACAAACTTAAGCAAATTTTTAAAATCCAGTGTCCTTTAAGTTCTGATTTGGTCATGTCACAGTGACTACATGTGTTGACAGCTGCAAGGCTGTCATAGTTGTCCCTTTAAATCATCTTTTGCCCTTTGAATTCCCACATCTGCAAACTTTTAAACCCAACAGTCCTGCAAATGACATAATTGCCAAATGCCCAGGGAGTTAAATATATCAGGAAATTATACAAAAAATGTAAAAAAAAAAACCCAAAACCAAAGCCTAAAAAAGCACTGTATGTGGTGGAGAATATTTCCTTGAACATTTTACATACCACAGATCCTGAAACCACTGATGAACATTCAGATGTTTCTAGGTACTCCTCACCCACTGCTTCCCATGCCTCTTGACCAGATTTGGATATCAAGTGAGACAGCTTTTGACCAATGAGTTCCTGACTACTGCACCCAAGCAACTTGCAGGCTCGGTCATTAGCCACTAGGATCTAGAAAAGAACAGAAAAAACCAAACCTAAATAAAGAATAAATGCTGTATGTCTTTTTCAAGAGCTCATCATCTCCTCAGGTTGTTGCCTTAATGTCTAATAACATCCCTTTCTCTTGGTGGAAATAAAATGGTTCTTTACAATTCTGAGTTCATTTTGGATTCTTATTCTAGGACATCCCTTGCCCACGCATCTTTTTGGTTAAGTGGTTTTGAGACATTTCTTTCTTTTTAGGTTTCCTGCTTTCTTTTAACTGTAAGGAATGACATCCATGGAGGCAAAACTACAAAGCTGTGTTTGCAAGCAAAGCCCAGGCAAGCCACAAAACTGCATGCAAACTCAAAGGTGTGCAGTGGCCACACCAGCCACTGCTCACTGGAGCTTGGGCAACTCAGGATTGAGTGTCTTTAAAGTGGGCAAACCCAAACTGACAGTTCAAACTAAAAAGTGGCACAGCTCTTTAAAGTTTGCAGGACCCAATTTTAGATTCCTCTCAGGACAGGAACAGAGAAATTCTTTCCCTCCCAAAGACAAATGATGTTTACTGGGGCAGATAAACAAATCTTGTGCCACAAACACATTTCAAGGTTGGTGCTTTACAGAGAGAAGGCTTGAAGCACATTCTGCTCTTCCTTTCTTCCCTCATTTCACTTCACAGCTGCAATCTTACAGAACCATGAACCACAGAATGGTTTGGGTTGGACAGAACCTTAAAAATCACTTCCACCCCCCTGCTATGGGCAGAGACACCTTCCACTAGCCCAGGCTGCTCCAAGACTTATCCAAGCTGGCCTAGAACATTTCCAGAAATGAGGAGTCCACAACCTCCCCAGCCTGCTTGAAAAAAGACTCAATACCTCCTTGCTTCAGTTATTATTTTGCCTATTTTGCTAACTACAACCTGCAATGGAAATAAACTCATCAGTCTTTAGAAAGCTGGAGCAGACTACAAAATGCCTTCATGACACTCTGGTTACCAACAGATAAAAAAGAGAAAAACAGCCATTTTAGCCTGCTGTCACACAGCCTGTAGCAGTTATGGGGAGCTCAGGGCTGCAGGTTCTGCTGCAAGTACCTCTGTTGTGCTGGCATCCACGGTGAAGATGGCTTGGTTTGGGTTGCGTGCAGCAGCTGGGAGGTGCTGGCTGGATTCCTCCCCAGCTGGGGTGTGTAAAAAGGAGCAGGAGGCAGAACTTCCAATGGAAGCAGAGAGAGAGGCAGAATCCCACTGAGCCCATGAGTTACCAATTTTGCTGGTACAAATGTTACGAGCTGTCAGAGAAGACAAACGGTAAGAGTTCCACTTCTCCCCGGTGAAAAGATAAAGGTCAGCAATATTCTGGAATAGTCTACTACAGGAGTATCAAAGGAATGAAATTAAAAAAAAAAAGCTGTCAGCTGAAGCAACTGTCAAGTAATCCCAAAATACATGCTTCTAGATTTTTAAAGAAACTACAAGAATATAAAATCAGTGAAACTAAAGAAAAGAAGAACTATTCTAATATATTTGTCCTTTTGAATCTGGAACACATAAACTTATTCCATACAACTTGCCAATAGTCCTAAGTTTCAACCAGACTAGTTAACTTTTGTTTTTTACTTTGCAGTTTTTAAAATGTTTTGAAATCTCTCAAATTAATAATGAAACTGTCACTAAATAATTGCAGTAAATGCTCAAGCCCTTATTAAAATCTGCATTAGCTGGAAGCCACCTAATTAACTTAACAGTATGTGACATGGAAATACCTGTGTGCACACCAATGTTTTAGGCCACAAAGTGCCAAGTGATAGTACTACAATTTTTCAAGGTTCTGTGAGCACCCATCCAAGAATGTTTTCCCTATAAATTCTGCCAGCCTGCAGTAATCCATAGCTCAGGTACTCACTGAACAAGTGCATCCTGGCAGATACTTATTGCTGCTACCTCTGTGTTTGAGAAAGGGGAAGAGGAAGATCTGGACCTGCCCTAAAGCTCCACGAGAGCTCAATCTCACAGCAGTGTGCTCACCAGGCAGGGATGATCCGAGCTGACAGAGCCCAGATAGACGACTTTTCCTGCTTTTGCTGCCCCAGGGGAAGGACCTACTCAGCGTTTCAGAGTCATTCCAGCGAGTGAGGACTGAGCCTGTTGATGAGGACAGAAGGGCCCCTTCAGAGGGGCTGCAAGCCTGAGCTGCCATGATCACACTCTGGTCCCACGGCACGCCTGGGGAGCCACCATCTGCAACAGATTCAAAGGACACAGAGTCAGGGCCACGGCAGGGACCGATGCTGGCAGGAGACGACGCCTTCCAAGCCAAACCACAACCCTGGAAATGATGGCAAAACGCTCATCCTTGAGTGTCCTGCTCCATTGATCAGCGTGGTTATGACCCAGAGGTGACTGCTGACTCAGCATCCTGCCCAGGTGAGGGTTCCACCCCTCCACGGACTGTTCACGGAAAAGTTGGATTCCATGATTCCTCCTGGGTCCCTTCCTACTCAGACCATTCTGCAGGACACGTGTGACCGACGGGACCAACACATTTCTGTCAGAGCACCCAGCCAGCACCCTCTCCCCCTTTCTGCTGGTTTGGAAATCGAAAGCTTCGGGTCATTTGGAAAACCATTCCCAGTTTTGAATCAGCAATTGTAGCACCCTCCCAACCCAGGGTGCCACCCGGACCCTGCGGCCCCCAGCAGGACAGGAGGGGACAGGACAGGACAGGAGGGGACGGGACTGAGATGTTAATTTTAAAGAATTAAAGATTTTAGAAAAGTTTAAATTACAATTCGAGTAGATGCTCTGTTAGCTAAAAAGACCCAATAAAAGCCAGATCCAAATAAGATATCTCAAATTCAGTAACTCATTGCTTGTCAATTTTATGGACAATAGCCAACTTCTCCATAGCAGGAAACAAATTAAAGGCAAAAAGCTACAAACTCTACCAAACATTCGTTTGTCACGAATACCAAAAAAGGTAAAAAAGTCAAAGTAAAAATTCCTTAGTTTACTTCATCATTTTAATTGATTCCTCATAAAAAAGACCCCCAACTCATTTCAAGAAACAAACCACGCATGCTTAATAGCCTCCTTGCCAATTAGCATACAAAGTGGAGAAGGGGAGGTGACAAGAGTATGAATATGCATTTGTATTTTGTATATTCAACATTTTTGTACATAAAAACTTTGTAATCACCTATAAAACTTTGCAGTGTGCATTAAGGAGATATCCCACGCACTGCCCAACCAAATAAACATACACTTTCTAACTCCAAACTGTTAGAGAGTCTTTGTCCGTTAATAGATGGACGTTGATATTAGATCAATGTTCTTATTTCTTTAATTCAGGACAGGACAGGAGGGGACGGGGCAGGACAGGAGGGGACAGGAGGG
>VZTB01005563.1:250863-296535 GCA_013397245.1 Thryothorus ludovicianus | reverse complement strand
GGCGCTGATTGGCTGCGGCGCGGCGGCAGCGGCGGGCGCTGATTGGCTGCGGCGCGGCGGAGGCAGTTTCCGGAAGGGGCGGTGGGAGGAGGAGGAGCGCTATGGCGGCGGAGAGCGGAGCGGGGCCGCAGGAGATGATGGAGGGTGAGAGCCCGCCGGGGCTGCTGCGGAGGCTGCGGGAGTCGGGGTGGCGCGGCCGGCTGCTCGAGCGCCGCCTCCGGGCGGTGCAGCTGCCAGCAGCACGCCGTGAGGGGGCTTGTGGGCCCTCCGCGGTCGTGCAGCCCCCGGGTGTCCNCCTCCCAAGGGTTTGCAGGCGGAAGGACGAGGCCGAAAGCAAAGCGTAACGCGTCCGGCTCCAGGGGCCGGCGGAGGGGGCGCAGGTCCCGGCGGCTTCCCACTCCTCCAGCAGAGAACTACAACTCCCAGGAGGCCGCGGGGCGCGGTGGGCGGGGCAGAGCGCCGCTTGCCGGGCGCGCCACCTGCTGGCGATTGGCTGCGGCGGGGCGGCAGCGGCGNCAGCCCCCGTGTGTCCAGCCCGAGGGCCACTGCCCCGGGGGCCCGGCCCTTTCGGGGGGCCGGGGTGTGTTAGTGCGTGGCGTGATGCCCGAAGGGAGAAGGTAGTGGGGTTGTGGAAATGGCCGTGACGTAAAAAACAAAGATAGTGAGAAAGAGCCCTTTCAGGATGGCGCTGGTTTTCCTTAGTGCCCTGGTGGAACGAGAGCAGGTGCTGAGGGGGGCCAGCGAGGAGCGTGGAGCTTCTTCTGGTCCGGGCCCAGGGTGGCCACCGGAGCTGTGGCTCGGTAAACGTGAAGGGATCTGGCAGGTTGTTCTGGGGAGACGGTTACTCTTATTTATCTGCGAGGATTTTTTTTCATTTTTATTTTATTGATGCCTTCACTTCTTCGTGTCATTGGTACTATTGTACATGATACTGATGCTTTTTTTCTAAAAGCTCTTAAAATGTAATAGTTCTAATTCCATCTCCGTAATTTCTGGAATTGCACTTCATTGATCTAAGAAATTTCCTTTTTCCTCCAGTCTTCTTCCCAGATTGTTGGTTTTAGGAAGATGTGATGGGAGGAAAAAGTGCACCCAAAATCAAAGTAGAAACAAGGGGTAAGAGGCCTTTTATTTAAGACTAAACATTTCATTTAGTTAACTTAGGATTTCTACTAACTGCCTAGTCGTTTCTGTGAATCCTGGTTATTTGACCTGCTTGCTGCTGCTGCCGTGTGCCGGGAGAATCCTAACGCTGCTTTTTGTGTGTGTGTCTTGTGCAGTGGATAAGCGGCTCGAGTCGGAGGAGTCGGGGGACGAGGAGGGGAGGAAGCAGGCGGTGCGCTTGGTGACAGAGCTGAGCCAGCAGAGCCTGCGGGATGAGCAGAACGGCGAGAACTCCGCAGGTACCGTGTCAGCCTCGGCGCTGCCTCCAGGAGTGCCCTGCAGCAGCTCCTCGTGGCTGGGTGTCCGCGGGAATCTGCCCTAGAGCCGCCTTCTCAAAGCTTCAATAAACTAGTGCTGTCCTTCCTAGAATAAAGTTGCCTGCTTTTTATGGAACTGCTGCTATTAGAGCTTTGATTTTTTTTTTTTTAATTTTTTCCCCCTCTCGTTTGTTTACCCATCCGTGTTTCTCTTTGAAATGGTTGATACTGAAATGCAAACCATCTTTATTCGTGTTTTTCTTTTATGGGAATTGAGAAACTTTACGTGGAAAGATGCTGGACATTTTCATTAGAAGTTATCAGGAGGAGCTTTTCATACTCCTACCTTAAGTTTATGCAGTTTTTTGCCTGAAGAATTGCCAGGTTCCTTTGGAAGGCAACAAAAACTATTTCTAGATGGATTGAAGGGACCTGTCCATTTTATTGCTTTGATGTAAAAGTTCTGACACATCTCAGAATTATATCTTTGAATCCTCTTGGGTTTAAACTTTTTTCTGCTGATCTCACTGTTTATATTAGAGCTTGGGGTAGAAATACTGACAGACTTTAAAGCCTGTGAATGTTTGATGGAAGGGTTTTCAGTGGCTTGCATGGAACTTGTCAGAGCAGATCCGTTTCTGCACACCCTGTGTGGTGATTTGAGACAAGCTTTTGGTGCAATCCAAAGTGTAACATCCTTCTTTTGACAGAGATGTCCATGTTGTTATTATTGGGATACTGGAATGAAAACAATGAAACAAAATTTTAGTTCTTACAGTGGATTCCTCCTCATCTTAACCTTGCCCGTTGGGATTTGCCAGCATATTTTTCAAGCTAATAAATTGTCACTAGGATTTTAAATCTCAAGATTAAATGCACTCTTATAGAGGTCTAATTTGCTGTTGGTAATTTAAAGCCCCTAAATATTAATAAAGAAATGCTCTTCCATAGGCTGGTCCTGGCTTTGCAAACTGCATCCCAGGCACTGTGCAGTTGACAGAACCATGCAGATCAGACAGAGCTTTCCTTTGCATGCCTGGAATCCTGAGTGTTTGCTCAGCTGGCTGGGTTGGAGGCTGTATTTTGCACATTGTTCCCCTGGGAATTCTATGAAAGGGAATATGTACTTTCACTCTAGTGAAAGCAAGAAAAACACATTCAGATTTGTTTGCTGGATTACATTTGTGTACTGTTTAATATAATGACTGCATTGTTATTTTTTTCCAAACTGTAAGCATTCAGAAAACTAGGGCAGGAACCAAGCAGAGGAATAATTTTTGAACATTCGAGATAGATTCCACGGCCAGCTTTGAGTTTCTCAGCTGAAAAGAAAATGATGATTTTTCCACATTTTATTCACAGAAGATCTTAAGTAGAAAGAGCTTGAGCAGCTGCAATTTCAAATTCATCATTTAGCTAATTCTCTGAGGAACAGAGCCTCTGGTTAGAAAGCTTATAACTGAGCTATTTATAATATTCTTCATGCATATGCACTTAAAAAGTGTAGTTAGGCTTTTTGTTGATTGAAATGCTTGTGGTACTGTGAACTTACATAACTCAGTAATGACTGTTCCCACTGTGGAATTTGGGTTTTCTGAATGGTGGATTTTTTTTTTCCACCTCTGCAAAGGCATGTGGCTTGCAGGCATAGGTTACACAAAAATTCACTTAGGAAACTTCACTGCCAGAGTTATGGTTTCATTCCCCTGTGAAGAAGTGTGGAGTAAAGCAATTTGCAAGGGAAATTGCAGTCCTGGTTCTAAAGTGCTTGTGGGAGGGTCACTTTAGATTTTTTCTTTTTTATATCCAGTAGTTCAAAAATTAAACAACATATAAATGACGAAGTTTGCTGGAACCATTTTTATCTTCTTTCTTCTTTTTTTTCTCTTTTTCTGTTCTCTGAGAGAAAATGTATTTTAGCATTTTTGTACCAATATTGATTTCCAGCTGATACCAGATACACATCACCCTCAGCCTGCTGTATGCTTTATACAGTGCATAGATTTCATGACAGTTGTCTTTATTACACAACAGCAGTGCCTGTGTGCTCAGTTTTAAATTTCTTTTATTTTCATGAATTCTATGTGTATCCTGTGTGATTTTGTTGTGCAGCTTTGGATTTGAGTGCTGTTTCCCACACTGGCTATCATGAGTGGTCTCTCAAAATTAAGAGGGCTTTGACAGGCCCCAGAACAGAGTATTTAACACATTACCTAAATCAAGTGTTTATAAATTAAAGTATTCAAGCCAAATTAAGTTAAAGAATTTTTTTTACTTGAATGGGGTTTTTTGCTGAAGATTTTTTTTTAAACCAAGTGCTTGATTGGCTTTACTGTTAGACAACTTTAAAGTCTCAAAGGACTTGAAACTCAAAACCTTCCTTCACCATGAACACTAAGGTACTGCCAGTCAATACAAGGGGCATAATTTGGATTTTTTTTCATGTGCTGTCTCAAATAACTGTTGTTCCAAAGCTGGGCACTGTTCCTGTGGACTCTAAATTCAGCAAGACTGCTTATTTGACTCAGAGCACTTCTCACTGCCAGTCTTTGCACCCAAGAAACAGGTCAAAGAGGTAAAGCCTTGATAGCAGCAGGGTGGGGTATCCCACTCCCTTGCTGAAGTGCAGAGCTCCTGATATGGAACTAAAATAAGAGAAAGCAGGCTTTGCTCACTGCCAATTGCTGACAGGCACATCTGTGTGTGTCAATTTTTGGTGACATTTCTGTCTTGCTGTTCAACACCCCCAAGACTACCAGCTCATTTTTTTATTCCCAAAATATAATTCATGTTTCCTTCTAATTTGTGCTATTAAAAAAAAAATAAAAATTGAAATGTGAGGATTGCTTTTTCAGTCTTAACCTCTGTGAATCAGTTCAGTGAGTCTCTTTCCTGTTTAAATGTCCAGGCAAGAGCAGCAGCCCAAATACAGGAAGGTCAATGATGAGCTGTGGACCACCAAACATTAAAAATGGTGATGCTGGTACTGTTTGTGCCTGCACTACTGCTTGGAAGACCAAGCATTAGCAGGAGAAACACACATTAAATTAGGAGCACTTGACATTTACAGAGATGTTGTAACCATGCTGGGCTGTGAAAATAGTCACTGGGTTAAGGGAATGAGCTTGCATACATGCAAAGTTAGTGCAAAGCCTTTGGGATGTGACTGTAATTAAAGTTGCTTGAGTTTTTGGTAGCACCCAGAGAAGCTTTGCACATGAAGTAGAGAAGTCTTGTGTCAGTTCTGCAAAGCTGAATGAGACTTTGTTTTTCTTCAGAAATTGATGCAACCAGCACACCATCTCCAACACATGGGAATGGGCATGAATTATTCAGCATGAATTCTCCGGTAAATTTCCCTCCCTCGTGTGCTGTGGTAGAAGCACAGCAAATGCTGGGGTGTTTTCCAGAGCTATAAAAGCATTTCCCAAGGAAATTCATGCAGTGGGATAAACAGTGTTGTCTGTCATAGTAGAGAGTTCAGCCAAACAAAGGAAGGGAGATCCATGCAAAAGTGTTCACAACAGTGACATGAAGTGGCAGTGCTAATTAAAAAAACCCTGGAGGGTGGGATTGCTGAGATGCTTGGACATTCCTGGTCATCTCACTAGACAGTTAGGATTCCTTCTTGGCAAGGTTTTATTTTGTTGTCAGAGGAGCACAGGCGCTTTGGATGGGGTATCTTCAAAGGGATGATGGTGTGAAGGAAAGGCATCCTGCCCGCTCTTGAGCCTGCAGCTTTCAGCAGCCACACAGGCAGCTTGGGCAAGGTGCTGCTCTGTGTCTTTTGCATCTGAGCATGAAATCCTGATTTTTTCCATAACTGCTGTTGTGGTTTTAACGAAGCGGAACATCTGAGCTGTGCCTCCTGTGTGTTTCTTCTCCTGAGGAGCATTTGCTCTCTGGATGTTGGCTGTTATCCTGCCTTTGGCTGTGTTGCAGAAGTTCATGATGTTTGCTTCTCCTGCAGGAGAAGCGGAGACACCCGTGGACATGGAGACTATTAGCCTGGACCCAGAAGCTGAGGTAAAGGCAGATTTTTGTCCTTACGGGCTTTATACGGCAGGAAGCAAAGGTAGGCAAAGGCAAGTATTGAAACCTGATTAAAAGATCTAATTCTTCTGAAGGTGCTGGCTACTGTGATCCTCCCCAGAACTGATTCAGAGCCTTTAGACTAGAAGTAGAGGTGTTTTATTTTTCATCACTAGCTGGAACATTTCGTTAGTGCTTTAGAATTTTAAATGAAGCGTAGATGCGCTGGAAGTGTGTCTGTGCTGCAGGAGGTATTGCTGGGCCACGAGCTGCAGAGACCTCTCTGGAGGTCTCCAGTGAAGCCCTCAAAGCAGGCCCAGTTAGAGCATGTTGCTTTAGGCCTTCAGTGAGCTGTTTGCTGCTGTGAGCCCTGTGGTTTGGAGCAGGCACAGTGACTTACCCAGCCCAGTGCCTTGGCATCAGCAACCTCGTGAGCCTGTTAGGAGCAGAGGGTTTGAGCTGGGGTGAAGAAGTGCTCTTTTCCTCTTTGACTTTCAAAACTGGAGCATCTGGGGCTGAGCAGCACAGATGGGAAGTGCCTCAGCTGGTTGCCAGTACAGAATTAAGTTTGACAGAACCACTGATTATTCAAACTGTCGGTGATTTCTGTTCATCTGAGGCCTGGAACTGGAAAAGGCAACTTGTGTTCCAGTTAAGCTCTTGCAAAGTAGGTAAGAGAACTTATGCAAAACTTTATTTGGGCAAGAATTTTCTCAATAATTTTTTTGAGATTTCTAATGTTATTAATGCTCAGACTCAGGAAAGGGCTGTTGCATTTTGCAGATACTTCATAGGCTGTGTGTCTTGGTTGTGGTGGTAAAATCATGTGCCAAACCCTTTTGACAAATACTCTTTGAAGGGAAGTTTTAATGAGCTACACATTTTGTAAGACTGTAATTTCCTTAGAAAAAAGTACCTGGTTGATCTTTAAAGACTGGATTTGTTTTGAAACAACTGCTAAATCTCTCAATTTTTCTTTAAGGATGTTGACTTGAATCATTTCCGAATTGGGAAGATTGAAGGATTTGAGGTTCTCAAGAAAGTGAAGGTAACAGTCCTGGGGAATAGAGAATGCTTCTTAGAAGTGGGGATTTTGTAGATCTAACCTATAAGAGGACAGATAGAGTCTCTTTTTGGCAGAGATGTAGTGAGTATGCCTTGTTTGTAGCTGAAGAAGGTAGTGTTTACCTATTGTCAAGCAGTAATAAAAATCTTGTGATGTTGCAAGTTTGTTTTGGAAGTGGATGAGAGACAATGCATCAGGGCACATCCTGGACTGGCACAGCAGACTCAACATAGAATAAAATGGATGGGAAAGGGTCTCTGGAGGTCTCCAGTGAAGCCCTGAAAGCAGGCCTAGTTAGAGCATGTTGCTTTAGGCCTTCTCCAGTTAAGCTTTTGAATATTTTCAGGGTTGGAGATTATGTAGCCTCTCTGGGCTGCTGTTACTGTGTCTGACCATTGTGGTTGAAAGACTTCCTTCTGCAGAACTGGAGTATACCAAGAAAACATTGTATTTAAAAAAGCAAACAAACAAACAAACCCCAACAAACCACTAAAACCCCAACAAATTCCCAGCAAAACTTAGTGGGGAAACCCTCACACACCCCTTTTTGTCTGTAAGCCAAAGGGCATTACCTGCAATCCTTCATATCCATTTTCCTCTTTCTTTTTCAACTTTTCCTCAACAATTAGACTCTATGTCTCCGTCAGAATTTGATTAAGCACATTGAAAACCTGGAGCAGTTGCAGACCTTGCGGGAGCTGGATCTCTATGACAATCAAATTCGGAAGATTGAGAACTTGGAGTCTCTGGTGGAACTCGAGTGAGTCCAGGGGAGTCACCAGGATTAGGGTGGGGGTGGTTTGCTCCTCACTGTGTTACTCATGCTGTACTTATTCCAGTGTTTATCACACAAGCCTCTCTCAGAATTTATTTTGGTGCTCTCTGAAGGATAATGTCTATTCTCTATTGATATTTATCCTGTGCAGTAAAGTTTCATTATCCTGGAGCTCCCCAGGGATAGGCAGCTGGAAATGAAACCTGTGGTGTGTGAGGCAGTGAGAATGGCAGGTGATTGCAGCTCCCACCCAGGTGTGGGAGCTCTCAGATCCCCTTTGCTCTTACAGCGAGAGCTCTCTGTAACAGGTTTTTATTCCTGCAAAAATGAGATTTCAGGTAAGGATTTTCGGCTGGGGTTTTTTTTTTGGTGTGGGTTTTTTTAAGAGTGTTAGGGAAGGAGTAAGTACGTTTCCAAGTTTCTGAGTTTCTAGCATTTGCCTGGGTCTCTCTGGAGGTACGTTACAAAACTGTTCCCACTGTGGCAGGACTGGCCCACTTCTCACCATCACAGCTGCTTCTTGCCCAGGGGAGCCCTTGGCATGGTCCTGTCAGAGGCAGATCTTGTGGGCAGGTGCCTTTCCCAAGGAAAATGCAGACTGGCTCCCTCCCACCATGGCAGCTCCATGTCTGGGCAGAGTAATGGATGTCTTCTACATGTGGCAGATGGCTTGGGTTTGTTTTTTTTTTGCTAACACACTTGAGAAATATTTTGAAAGTTTTATTTGTTGTATTTTCTGATAAAAGGAAATTGCATTCATGACTTTAGCTTCAAGGCCTAGCAAAGGTTTGATCTCTGCAGACAGGGAGATTCCCCAGCAATTTACAGGTGCCTCTTTCAGAATCATCTGTGCCTGATGGACTGATGAGACCTTTGGTTTGTTTTACCTCAGGGTCCTGGACATCTCCTTTAATGTTCTGCGACACATTGAAGGATTAGATCGGCTTACCCAGCTTAAAAAACTCTTCCTTGTCAACAACAAAATCAGCAAAATTGAGAATTTGAGCAACTTGCAGATGCTACAGATGTTAGAGTTGGGGTCCAATCGAATTCGGGTAGGTTTGCTCTGGGAGGTGTTGGCTGGAGAGCTTTTGGCACGAGATTGGCATTTTCTGAAAGTGCACTGCATTGACTTTGATTTGCAGTTTTGTTGTTTTTTATTGTCCCAGTCACTCACTGTGCTTACTGCTGTGCATGCTGAAGCCTTTCATTGTGCATTAGTGCCTGGTTAAATCCCCATTTGTGAATTTTTGTCTTTCATGAACTCATAGATCCCCTGTGTGTTTCCTTTTGCAGGTGATGGTTTCTTCCTGCTAGAAGAAAAGTCAAGCTTATCAAAACTAGCAATTGTTTTCTCTTACCTTTCTACAGACTGTTGCTGAGTCCATGAAACCTACTGAATGCAAAATGAGTTTGATTTGCAGGGCAATTGACAGCTTGCTATGGCAGTCAGTCTTGTTTAGGAAAAAGATTTTCTCAAGGCTTTGCTCTGAAATGCCTTTAAAGCCTAAAACTTGGTCCTGGACTGCTGATTGCTTTTGGATTTTATTGTGCCATTTGTGACTTTTTCATTTTAAAATCTGTGCCACTTTCAGGAGAGCAGTTCTGAGTAGTCTCTCCTGTCCCTAAGGTATGATTCTCTGTATTTGCTCAGTTCATAATAGAATTGGTCAGACAGATAACACAAAAGACTTGCAGCATGCAAAATAAGCTGGTTTTTTAAAGCTGTTTTATTTACATGCTCTTTAGAAAATATTCATAAAAGATGAATGCCTGTCAATCAATGTGGTGTAAGGTGGTGCTGCCCATTTATAGTCTCTGAGAAATTACTTGTTATGCTGAATGATTAGGAAAAGATCTGTTTGTCCTTTGTCAGGACTTGTGGAAGAACACTTGTCTTTGAAGGAAACTTCAGCTATTAAAAAAACAGCCTTCTAAGGCAGAAATGTGTGCTGAGGAAACATTTTTGTTTGCTCCTAAAGCTAAACTGGACTGAATTGTTTTCCAGAAATTTCTGCTTTGGAAGTGAAATTATTTAGGGGAGTAAATCTAGAGTGTGAGAACATAAGCCAGGTCAGATGAGGGGTTAGGAACCTTAGAGTTTGCATGGGATGGGGGAACAGGAGTTGTGGAGAGCTCTTGGCTTTTTTCAGAAGCAAAGCTGGTTCAGCTTACATTCTTACATTACAAAAGTTGGGTTAAGCAAAACTGTACTGTGTTCTGTATCTAAGCATCATTATCATGTGGGGAAAAAAAGAAATCCAGCTGGATTTCTGAATTGATACTTAGGCAGTCCATTGTCAATCATGTTGTCCAGCCATTGAATATCTTTTTAACAATGAAATTAGATTTGTTTTATGTGTGTTTTCTCAGTGTTGAGCCTGAGCACATTAACAGAGCAAACAAAAAAACACCAAAATGTCACTGTATGAGTAATACAAGCTTCTTAAATTACTTTATTTTTGTGGGCTCTTTTGTGTTTGTCTTTTAATTCTGTTCTGACTTCTTCAAACAGCAGTGTTCTGTGCTTCTAATTGCTTTATTGGAGTGAGTAACCTGTAACTTGGCTTGGCACAAAGAAATTTCATGCTGCCTGGGGCACCTAGAACTCCTGGGCTATTTTTCTCTTGCTGTAGGGTGCCTTGGCTGTATGCTTTACAGCTGGACATATCCTTAACCCTTCAGGGGACAAGCCTGTGGACTTTTCAGGCAGTGTTCTTGGCTCTGAGGTGCCTGATTGATTCCTTCCCTGTGCATTAAAGTGCTGCAGCAGGGCTGTTCTTGCACACTCAAACCTCTCAGAGTGCCCTTAGCTTGGAATCCCCTGTCACTTAGCACTTTCTGCTCTGTATTTTTGGGAGGAGCAGAACTTTGTGCTTGAGCTGACATATTGAATGCTTTTTTCCTAAAGTTGGACTGAAGCAGCTGTAATGTAACTTCTTTACTTGTTTTTAGGTTTTTGTCCCCTCATGTCCTTCTGTTCCATTCTTCTCCCTGTACTGAGTCATCAGGATTTCCTCCTCAGGGCTGGAGGAGTTGCCAATGAGCAACAAATCTATAATTTTTTTTGCAAGGTCAAAACAGGGCTAAGGCCATAGTCTAGAAGGGGGGTGAATATAAATTTGAGCTGATTAACACGTTCAGTCCTTTGGCAGTGTGGGATAGAGGTTGAAAAGGTTCTCACCTTTCCTGAGTGCTCACCTTCTTCTTCCTTATGTTATTACATGCACAGGTAAACACACACACACACACACACACACACACACACACAGAGTAATCCAGGTGGTGCTAGGACTCAGTGGCCCCAGCACTACTGATTTGAAATTTGGCAGGCAAGAAGCCTGTGGGAAAGCTGAGATGTCACAGCCTACCTGAGCAGAGACACACAGCTCTGGCTCTGTATTATTGTTTTACTGTGAGCTGAAATCTGGTTGTAAAATCCTTGTCACCCTTATCAACATCTTGATTTTTAAATTCAGAGGCTTTTCCCTGGAAAATAAAAGTTTTCTTTTGTTTGCAGGAGCCTTTTGTAATCTTACCCTTTTTCCCTGGTTTCACTCTGTTCATGCTTTCTCTCTTGCTCTGTAATAACCCTGATGCTTCACAGGGATCCTGATTTTCTCTTCCTGCAGGCTGAGCTCAAGCTAAATTGGTACAGTGTCTGTATTCTGCATGTGTATTTAAAAGTGTACATCACTCAGACTGGTGTGGGTGTGTTCTGCCAGAAGCATGACTGTATGGCCAGTAGTTAAATCTATTAACACACACACCTGTGAGACAGTTCACTTTGCTTATGGCAGAGAAGCTGAACTTGCCCCTGTGTTGTGCAGTCACTGATGTGCAGGACTAAATTTACAAATTGTGGTTTTTTTCTTCTCAAACTCTCTTCCTATTCCTAGGGACAGATTTTTTTTTTTGCTTCACGAATGAGTACCTTCCACCCAGGATACACCACATGGTTATAACGTGGCTACAAAGTGACAGCCACATTTACCAGGTGGAGTTTTGCAATAACACTTATTTTCCTCTGGTCCTTTCACAGGCAATTGAAAACATCGACACCTTGGCTAATCTTGACAGTCTGTTCCTTGGAAAGAATAAAATCACCAAGCTCCAGAACTTGGATGCACTGACAAACCTGACTGTGCTCAGTGTGCAGGTACTGCTTTGTGTTCTGGGGAACCTCAGTGATGTGAACCCCCTCTCTGTGAGATGGGATAAGCTCTTCTGAATCAGAGTCCCACAATGGCTTGGGTTGGAAGGAACCTTAAAAACCATCTTGCTCTACCCCCCTGAAATGGGCAGGACACCTTCCAGCATCCCAGGTTGTGTTCCAAGCTCCCACCTTGGACACTTCAGGGATCCAGGGGCAGCCACAGCTTCTCTGGACACCCTGTGCCAGGGCCTCCCCACCCTCAGAGAGAAGAATTTCTTTCCAACATCTAATTTAAACCTGCCTTCCTTCAGCTTAAGGCCATTCCTCCTTGTCCTATCACTACATGCCCTTGTGAAAAATCCCTCTCCAGCCTCCTTGTAAGCCCCCCATTTGCAGATCTGCAGTGTTAGAGCCAAACTCCTGTACTGGAAGGAAGTGTGATATTCTTTGTGTTGTCTTTTTTCATCCTTTCATGCTACTTGAGATTGACAGACACTGATAAAATTATAAAGCAAACGTTTGATTTTTATGGAAGAAAAAACAGGAAATGAATGTTATCCCCTATTTCCTTCCTGAAACACTGTTTCCTAATGTATTACAACAGCACTGAAAGTGTTATGCTAGGTAGTCCTTACAATGGCAGTGGCTCAGTGTCATTGCCTCCTTAATAAGAGGAAGGAAATGTGAGCAAGCCTGTGCTGAATGCAACCTGTCCTTAATGAGCTTTTGAAAAGCTACTTCCTTTTTAAAAGGTGGAATAAAAGATACTCAGCTAATTTCTTTCACTGAGTCTCCTTCTTATCCATATGATAGTGCTTGTGCATTCTCTTATCTCCTAAAGCTGCTGACAAGACAGTGACTCCCTGTTGTGGAACCTGTGTGTGCCATTATTCTGTGAGACATAAAGAGTTAGCTACACTGCAGTGGGATTAAGGTGCTGCAACTTCCTCTCTGACCTTCCCATTTGTAAAGACCTACAGAATGAACACTCTTTGTGCCTAGTCCTGTTGTTTGTTAAGACACCAAGCCAAAAGCTTTCAGGCTGAAGCTTTTGATGGGAAGGTCAGAATCTGATTCTTGCTGGGGCCTGGGACTGCCATGGAACCTCCTCACACATTCCTGAGCTCAGTGCGGGCCCAAGCAGACTGTTACCCCTTCCCAGCCATTCCTCAGAGCAATGGCTTTGCCCCAGTGAGTGCCGTGGGTTTGGTTTGTTTGGAGTGGCACTGAACAGCCTGCTGCCCTTGCAGAACAACCGTCTGACCAAGATTGAGGGGCTGCAGAGCTTGGTGAACCTGCGGGAGCTGTACCTCAGCCACAACGGCATCGAAGTCATCGAGGGACTGGAGAACAACGTGAGCAGCCTTGTGCTCACTGGGCAGCACAACTGTTGCCCTGAGCTGCTTGTGTCAGTGGCTTTTCTGGAAGCTGGAAGGTTTTGTATCTCAGTTTCCCCAGTTAGATGTGGGTTCCCGAGTCTCTTGAGAGACCACAAATATCCAAGTGTTTGTTATATATAAAGTATATCATGAGGGTAAAGATCCTCCAGGTACTCTGGAGCAGAATTGTTTTTGTGACATGGGGAAGGGAGGTGTGGTTGGGGCAGCAGCCTGGATGATCCTCAGCCATGAGAAGGCTCCTGGACACAGCTGGCTTGGCTGCTGCAGCCTTGCAGACAGCAGCTTGGAGATAACCATGAGAGCTTTTCAACAGGACAGAACTGGAGCTGGGAGTAAGAGAGGCCAGGCCATGCCATGGCTTGCCTTCCTGTCAATGGACGTGTGTCTCTTTTTGGAGGGGTTGGATTTCATGAAAGCCTGCATAATTTTCACTCTCACCCAGCAAAAGTTTTTCTAAAATTGTTGAGTTCACTACTGCTAAGAGTTTGTTCAACTCTGCTGCTCAAGTGGACACTTTGAATCCAATTTTTAATCCTCCTTTTAATGTGCTTTGAGGCAAGCTCACTTTTTAGGAGCCCTTGGCTGGCAGTTGCCTTCCAGCCAGTAACTGCCTTCATTTTTGTCACATGGCTTCTGAGGGGCCAGTAGCCCAGCTGAATTGAAAATAATCTTCCTTTTTCTGTATAGGCAGCAAGAGTTGAGCTGAATGTGAGCAGCTGGCAATAAAATGCCTGCTCTTGGCAGTTTCAAACTCTGGGCCTGGAAAAAGGGGAAAAGAGAAGATGAAAGGAAATCAGATCTAATATTTTTGTGTTTGCTTTGTCTAGAACAAACTCAAAATGCTGGACATTGCAGCCAACAGAATTAAGAAGATTGAGAATATCAGTCACCTAACAGAGCTGCAGGAGTTCTGGGTAAGCACAGGCCAGAGCTGTTCCCCAAAATGTCTGTACCACAGTGAGAAAAACCCTTCTGATGGGCAGCATGTGGACATGTGTGCCTTGAAGGGAACTCCTCTAATTCTGGTGATCAGCTTCAAGGTCTTGACAGTCTGCATGGATAGTGATGGCTTTCCCAGGGTAAGGGAAGAGCTTAAAAATTTCTTTGGCAAGCTTTGCTGAGTCGTAACAAGTCTCTGCCTAGGAAAGGAGCCCTGCCTTCACACTCAGGTTGGTTATCAAAGAGCCCCACATGTCCAATTTCTGCAGCTCTTCTTTCCATGAGTGAGCATGACAGAGTACCAGGAGAGGCACAGAGCTTGTTCAGAGCAGAATTAGTATGTTTATGGTGTTACAAATATGAAAAAAACAAAACCAACTTCTGGTTCCCTTCCTGTGAGGCAGATAACAGTTTAGGATTGCTTCTGTGTCTTGCTGGCACCCTGGATTGCTGATCTCTTTGGCTTTCCTGAGTCAGGCCAGGAAATTCAGAGATACCCCATCAGCACTGTGCCATGTCTGGGGACTGTGTGCAAATGTACCCATGTGAAAAAATGGAGAAGCAGCAGCAGATGTTCCTGAGCTGGCATGTGCTTTAGCTCTTGTAGAGTTCCTGCATCCAAGGCTGAGAATAAGAGCTGTGCAAATATCTGTCATTTGGAGTTATTTAAACTCTTGGGCAGATGCTGAGAGAAAGGGAGAGGAAAGCTTCAAATGAAACCCAGCTGGGTTCTGGAGCCCAGGCTCATTTTCCAGATCATTTTCCTCATCTTGCAGTGTGGCTGAGGAGACAGCCAGCAGCGTTACCTGGCCATGCCTGTCTGTAAGGAACTCTTTAAGGAGCAGGACTGAGAACCCATTTAACGTGGCACCCTTTGGGCAGCAGAGGTGAGGCAGTGCAGTGTGCCTGGTGTGGGACCTGGCCCCATCCTGTGCAATTTCCTCCTGTCTTCCTCTTGGCTCTTGCTCTGCTTATGGGAGCTGTCTGCACTGGTTGCACTTGTACTGAGAGGACAGGCCAGAGCTGAACTTCTCTGGATTCCTCTGCAAAAACACCCAAGTTTAGAGTCCTTTGTCAGAGCACTGGCCAATATCTGTTAGCTGAGCACAGAAAATGCCCCCCTGGCTTTGTGCCACTTCAACACTACATTTATAAAAACTGGTTTGTTTGAAAAGGAGCAGTGCAGAATTTTCAATGGAAACCAGTCTTGTGTCTCCCAATTTATGTTTTTTTTCACTGACTGCACAGTCGAAGCCACGTAAAAATGTCCTTTAACACTTGAAGTAAACAGAATTCAAAATCCTGGCCCCTGTGATTGTCTTCTAGCAGTTTCCCAGTAGCACATCTCCAGTGGAGGGACTGGGATGTCTGAAGGTTGTGTGACTTGGCTGAAGTAGCATTGTCTCAGGCTGGACAGCCTGTGGCCACCTTGCAGCTTTGCTTCCTTGTTGGAAGCAGTCATTCCTTTGTGTGCAATTGCTGAGCCAGAGGCAGAAGAAGAACCCAAATCAGAGAGCTTGGCCTTTCCTCTGGAGTGTAGAAGCAGTTTTTGCAGGGAAATTTATGCAGAGGAGAGAGGAAAATGTTGCTTTTCTTGTCAGTCTGGTACCTTTTCTAATGTTTCCTGAGAAGTCATGAAAGTAAAGATGGATGTCACAGTTGAAATAAATGGTGATACAAAGATCTCCAGCCCATAAATGCACAGTGGAGTGGCAGATGGTGCAGAGACTGGCCTGGTGCCTTGCAGGGCCTTTCCTAGCACTGTGGTTGGACTGGATCTGCTGTCTGAGGGGTGGAGCACCTCACCAGCAGCCAGCACAGTGTGGGGGAGTTGGGTTTGGTGCTGAGGCCGGGGATGTGAGACAGGAAAGCTCATCTCAGAGGTTCCAGGGCAAGAAGGATCTTGCAGACAAGGTGAAGCCTGTGCAGAGGTGATGCCCTGGCGGCAGTGACGCAGCACCACGACTGCTTTCCTTGTTTTTTTGGGAGGTACCTGTGGGTGTGAACATGCCTGTGTGTGCTCTGCAGATGAATGACAACCTCGTGGAGAGCTGGAGCGACCTGGATGAGCTGAAAGGAGCCAAGAATTTGGAGACTGTATACCTGGAGCGAAACCCCTTGCAGAAGGACCCCCAGTACCGGCGCAAAATCATGCTGGCCCTCCCGACCGTGCGGCAGATCGACGCCACCTTCGTTCGGTTCTGAGCCTCTTGCTGCCCTCTCTCCCCTGCCTTCCTCCAGGCAATGGCCCAGAGGGGTTTTTTATCCACTCACCACTCCCCAGGTCTTCAGTACACTGACACACACAGGGCCAATGGTCAATAAACAGCACTGAAACCAGGTCTCGTGTACAATGCACTCATTGTTTTTGAAATGTTGTTATTATTATTATTATTATTATTAAATCTTAACACAAGAGCCTTCAGTGTGCCTGTGTTTTTTATTTTGTGGGGGAGGTTTTGTCAGAAAGTGTTTGCAGCAGACTGAAGGCCTGTGAGCCACTTGCTGACCTCTGTTGACTCTGTGAGACCTTCAGGTTAGGGAGTGTCCTCACAAACACCTCGTGCAGATCAAGGCTCAACGGTGGTCAGTAAAAATGTGACAAAAGATCTGATGAAGAGCCCCACCCAGGTTAGGAACCAGGTGTGAATCAGTGCTAAATACCTGTTGGGGCTGTGGGGGGAGTAGCCTTTTTGTACTCATGCTTTTAAATATGAATGGGCTGGGGACAAGCTGGTAGTAATATATTACTGGTGGGCAAGGTAAGGGTTTGATTGCACTTTGTTGCAGACAGTGTTTGCCATCAGAAAATCTGAACCACGTCTTGCTTCTACTGAAGGTGGCAGTGTGGTATTGCTGTCCCTCTGCACCTGTGCTTGGTCTGGAATTGCATCTCTCCAGCAGTTGGAAAACCCTGGGAAGCACTTGCCATCTGCTGCTGTGTTTGTCCAACAGGCATGTCCAGAGGAGCAAGGAAAACACAGGAGGGGTGCTTGAAAATGTGCTCTTGGTGGTAGCAAGATTCATTCTGATTTGACATGAATTTGAATCTTTGAAAGAGTGGGATGAATCCCTTCTTCAGCTGGGGACTGGGAATATTTAGCAGTGTGGCCCTGTGAGAGATTTTAGTTCCCTTTTGTGGGCTGTGTTGCATTTGCTCACTGGCACCTCTGTTGTGGAGGTGGTGTGCTGACTGGGCTTGACTGGGGAACCTGCACCCTGCCATGTCACTGAGCTGGGAATGTGGTGAGATGAGCTGCTTTGAGTCCCTCAAAGTGCCACAAACTCTCCCTGGGGACTGTGAAAGCAGAATCTCAGTTACTCTGTTACAGAATTTCAGAATTCCTCTGTTGCTCTGTTACAGAATTTCAGAATTTCTCAGTTGCTCTGTTACAGAATTTCAGAATTCCTCAGTTACTCTGTTACAGAATTTCAGAATTTCTCAGTTACTCTGGTACAGAATTTCAGAATTTATCAGTTGCTCTGTTACATCGCTGCTGGACCCTACCTTGTTCCTGGGCTGGCCCTGCGCCCCTTGGCTGGCAGCACCTGGCAGGCAAAACACAGCTGGGACACACAAACAGTTCTCTCGCAGGTGTGAGGTGAATACAGTGTTTAAATCTTCCCTGGTGCCCCAAGACCCCGGTGCCTTGGCAGGCACCAGCCCCTCCAGGGTGCAAAGGGGAGCTGCTGCCCTCGCTGCCTCTTCTGAGTCCCCCCGAACCCTCTTTGCTCAGGGCCACACGGGTCTCCACCTCCAGCTCAAACAAAGGCAGGGCCTCCTCCCAGATGCTCGGGGGAAGGTGTTTCTAAAACAGGAAGGTGCCTGCACACCCATCCACCCTCCCTCCTCCTCCTGTCCCCAGGCTCTGCCCCTCCTACTCAGGGAGCAGCCGGACCTTGCCCAAGAGGGGAAGCAGCCCTCAGCAAGAGCAGCAGGGTGGCACTTCCCACTCCCTCCTGACCGGAGGAGAAGCAGCATGAGGTTGGGAGAGCCCCTCTGGCCTGTGCTGCCTGCTCAGGCCCAGCTCTGGGGAAGGAACAAGCAGGGCAAGGGCCTGGGCAGCAATCTGGGGGTAAAAGCTGCCAGGATGGGGCTTGTGTTGGGAGCTGCGGGAGAGGGGCAGGATGCAACAGACCCCGGTGCCCTCCTCCAACTTTCCAAGCAGTGCCTTGTGGCTGATTCCCCACCACATTCCCTCTCCAGCTCCAGCCCAGAGGTGCCTGTTGGGCTCCTGTGGGGGCTGGGGGTTTCTGGCAGTGTCTGCCAGCAGTGATAATCAGATGCTGCCCCAAAGGAGCGCCACTGCCAGGCACTGTGGAGGGCTGGGGCTGGATTCCTTCCTCAGCAGAGACACATGCCCATGTGCTCCAGATGTCATAAGAACTCTGTGTGATTTTTGGAGGGGATTTTGGGGTTATAGATAACCCCAGAGCTTTTCAGGACATGGATGTTTTTCCTTAGGGAGATTCTATACTTGGCATGTGCCACCCCAGCCTTCCTGGCTGGTCTGACCAAGGCTTTGGGAAGTCACAGGACCCAAACTAAGAAAAATTCGATGCTGACATGCAACCTCTTTGACTTGGTAGGAGTTGCAAAGGATGTAAATGAAGCTGGAGTTTGGCTCAAGATTGGGGGCTTGGCCAAAAGTCCCTGAGAAGCTGAGAGGCTGGAAAGAAATTGGGTGAAAATCAGCAGCTGTGCACCTGTGCCCAGATCTGCAGGGCTCTGCCCCAGTTCCCCAGCACAGCCCTGGTGTTCCAGGCCCCAGGCATGACTGCACTTCCTGCAATTCCAGGTGTGTTATCATCTTTTTGTGCAGATCTCTTACTGGCTGCTTTTTATGGCCACCAAATGCCCAGCTGGCTGTCCCAGTGTGATGGCAGGGCCACATCCCTAGGAGGGCCTTGGCCTTTTAGAGGATCCCAGATGAGGACCTTCTTAGTGGTGCAATATTTTAGAAGCTCAGGCTCTTCACGGCATGTTTCCCTCTCTTCATGGCCCAAGAATATTTTATCCCCACACTGATTCACCCTTATTGTAGGAACAGGTCCTGTTCCCTTGCTTTGGGGAGTGGTTCTCTGATGTTTTTACATGAAGTTAGCAGATGTCTCTCTCCTGTTTCATTGGTGCCCAGAAGAAGATCTTGTGTCAGAAGAATTGGAGTTGGTTGTCAATGGTTTCTGCAAACAGATGCTTTGCCCACCTTGATTTTAGCCAGGAGCAGGCTGGGGTTGTTTGAGGCTGTTTAGAGTTTCTTTTCACCACCTCTCTTGAAAGTAATTTCAGCCACATCATTTCTGAGGAACAACCTGATGTTGTGAAAAAGGCCAGATGAGGGGAGGAACAGATTCTCCTCCAAACAGTGGCTGGTACTGGAACAGGCTCCCTAGGCCAGTGGCCATGGCCCTGATCCTGCCAGAGCCCAAGGAGCATTTGGTCAACACTCTCAGGTGCAGAGTGTGATTCTTGGGGCTGTCATTGTCCTGTGCAGGAGCAGGAGTTGATCTTCAATGGTCCTTATGAGTCCCTTCCAAAGAAATATCTTAATGAGGGACACATGCAGATTCCCAGGCTCCTTTTTTTTAAGGTGATGGATGCACTGGAGGAACAGTTTATCTTCACTGCATGTGCAATGTCTTCCCTGTCTGCCACTCATGCTGGGACACTCTCCTGCTCTCCCACCTCTGTCACTGCAGGCATCTTTTCTCCTTATTCACCTCCCATGTGTGAGAAATTCCTGTCTGCTCAACCTCTCAAGGTGTTCCAAAATTGAGCTCAGCTTGCCTGGTCTTTCAGATGCTTGGGCATGGACTGGGCCCTGTTGCTGGTGTGGAGAAGGAGTCTCTGACCTTTCCATCTCCAGATCACACATGCTGGTGAACTTCGAGCTGGGTAACCCCGAAGTTACAGCTTACCTACAGTGACAGAAAAAAGATGTGAGAGGAGGTTGTTCCATAACTTATATTGGGCTGAGGTGGTGGAGGAGAAGGGTGCTCAGACAGGGCCTAGGTGGTGATGTGGCAGGAGAACTCTGCACCAGACCACTGACCTCTCATGTCTCCTTGCTTTCCACCTGAAGACATTCCTGATGTTATGTCTCCCCAGATGTGGACACTGGCACTGCCAGGAGGGGTGGTGGGGCTGTGCAGTGTCCAGGAGCCACGGGCATCCCATGGCCTGGGCCTGCTGCTCAGCACCAGCATGAAGGAAGGGGTACAAAGGGTCTGCCATGCAGCAGAGAGCTCCACAGAGGAACCCCCTGCAGCCTGGTGGGGCAGGATGGTGGCAGTGGGTGAGGAGGCCATGGAATTCCCCAGGTGGGTGGTCACACCCCTCCCTCAGCTCCTTGTTTCACCCACAAGACAACGCCCAGCCCCACAAGAGCACCTAGTCCCACAGGAGAAACAAGCAGGACAAACGTGGCTTTGGGTTCCACCATGACATCCCTTTCCTTGCCTCAGGCTTGGTCCTGGGGCAGGAAACAATCCCCCAGGAGCTGAGCTGGCAGCAGGAGAGCTGTGAGAACAGGGCCTTGCAGGAGAGATCTGCTGCCATCCACAGGACCTGGAGGAAGAAATTTTTGGACTAGCTTCACTCTGCTGGGATACAGGCAGAAAAGGTGGCCCAGTGATCTGACTCTGGGTTTCAAGCCCCCTGTGGTAAATGCAGCCTTGATCTGTGGGCTGTGGGGTCCAGGGGAGGATATTCCCTGCCGTGAGGGACTCTCACAGGGCCTGCAGGGGTGTGATGTGTTTGTGCTCATCTCCTGGGTCAGCTCTACCGGGCTGATCCACACCAGCACAGTCAGCCCAGCGCCACCCACAGGGACCTGAACTGGTGCCAGCAGCTTTATCTTTTATCTTCTGCTGGAGTCGCCTTCTCCCCACAGCACATGACTCGCCTGGAGAAGAAGGTGGTGCCCCATCTGCTGAGGGCACCCTGGAGCCTGCTCTGCTACTGTGCAGCAGCTCCAGCTCTGGGAGCCTCTGCAGGACAGGGGCTGCAGTGCCAAGGCTTGCAGGGGAAGGGGACAGTGCCCCAGGGCTCCTGGGGTGCCATTCTGCGTGACCAGCTGCATTTCTGGGGGCTCTGATGGGGTTTGCAGCCTCCTTGCTTTCCAGGGGACCTAGTGATCCCCCAGTCACAGCTCTTGTCCCATGGACAGCTGTGGGATCCCACTTCATTTGGCTTCTGAACTTCTCCTCCAGAGCACTACCCCTCTTCCCCCGCTCCTGAAAAGCAGGTTCCCGGGCCTTGGGGCAGGGCTAAAGGACAGGGAGGTGCTGCTGGCTCCTCCTTCCTTAGGATTTTGCCTCTCTGCCTCTGTCACGGAAAACATTTTGTTTAGCAGAGTGACTTTTAGTCAGGTCCATGTTGTCCACCCACTTCCTTGAGGTCCTGGGGGCCCTCACTCCTGCCAGGGCTGAGCGTGTGCTGGACGTGTGCAGGGTGCTAGGGAGGGTCACTGGACACCACGGTGGTGTGGAGGGAGGTGCTTTTGTGAAGAATAAACTCCCCCAAGTCCAGGTGACCTGTGGGACTTCAGTCCCAGCAGAAGCTGGCTCAGGGCTGGTTCTGCTGTGCTCTGGCAGGCTGGGAACAGGAGAATCTGCTGAGAAGCTCAGTCAGTCCCTGCTGCACTTTGCTACCTCAGGTACAGAGCACACAGGGACCAGGATGGCAGCCTGACCGTGTGCTCGGGTTTCATCACCACCTTTGAGGGACCAGCTGCTGAGCCCAGCTGGGTGGCCCAGGGTGTGGTGCTGGGGCAAGGACTCACCACGGCAGCCAACCCACAGCTCCCACCCACCTCCAGCACTTGAGTTTCGTTATTGGATGTGGGATTGCATGGCTGGTACCAGACATTCCCGAGGCTGTGGAGGTCAAGATGAAGCACAAACAGTACCAGGCCTACGAGGCTCTGGTTGCAGAGTAGCTGAGCAAGAGGGACCATGGCTGATGCCTCCCCTTCCTCCCTCACACCAGCAGCAGCCCTGGCAGCAGCTGCCTGGAGACAAGCAGGTTTGCTTCCCTACGAGAAGGGCACAGCCCCTGCCCCTTTCCTGCTCTCACCCCCTTCCTTTGACCCGCTTGCCATGTGAGTCTCACCCCTTCAAGGGCATGGCCACAGCAAAGATGTGCAAAGAAGACCTTGAATCCCTGGCTAAACCCAGCCCAGAATGAGCTGTCTTGGATCTCACCCCACCAGCAGAAATAATATCCACCACACTCCAAGCTGTTTCAGGTTTTATTTTAGAATTTATAAAATTCCAGTGTCATCCATACTCATGAGCCTTTTTACATGTTTGCATATAGTCTCCAAATTCCAAAGTTAAGGCCAAGGGATCATTGCTATGGAAACGTACAATATGGAAGACGTCAAAGAGAAGAAATGGACACATGCCACAGTCTGCTGCGGAAGGAGGGTGGTGGGGGGACAGTACTAGGTACAATCACTTCATGACCTTCTTTAGAGTGGAAGGTTGGGCTGTGGGGCATGAGCCCAAGGCAGTGGGATGCCCTGGATGTAACTCAAGCCTTGCTGTGCAACTGGTGAGGGCATGGGGGCATAAAGAAGAGGAGGGGGTGATAGGCTTGGTGAGGCAGGGCAGACCTAAGCTACAGGGTATTAACCATTTTCTGACAGACGCAGATGGGAAGGTACCACCCTGGTTCCCTTTCTCCCGTGCTGGAGGCAAGGCCACCCTGTCCTTCAGGGGCAACTAGGCACCCCACAATGGGCCATGGCCCCTTTCACTTGGTTCTCAGACTAAAGGAGAGCACTGTGAGGTTTTGGTTTGACTTCTGCATAGCAGTCTCTGCCAAGAAGAGCTGGCGCAGGAAGGAAAAGCATCGGCATGTTGGGCCTGTCCCGAGGAGGGAAAGGCAAGGCAGCTGGGCTCAGCCTGCCACAGTTGTGCTCTGTCAGTAGCACTAGAGAAGAGAGGCTAGGGACTCCTGCTTGTCCAAGACCTGAAGCAGCTGGGACAGAGGAATGGCTCAGACTACAAGCTCTGTAGGACCGATGCAGGCAAGTGGGGGCACACAAAACCCCCACTGCATGCCTCCCTTCACAGACATGGTTTCCCTCTTTCTGGAGGAGCTCAGACACAACATCCTTTGAGTAAGCTGTGGCAGGGCTCAGGTGCAAGTCTCCCCAAGTACAGATCTCGGATCACCTTCTACCACATGATGGAGGTCTCAGGAGGGCTCAGCACAGACATCAACCCCCAGTGCTGTCAGAGCAGAAGCCTGGCTCACACAACCTCTGCAGCCCAGGGCTACAGCACAGCTGCACCACAGCCCTGGGGCCAAGCCCTGTGCTAGCTCAGCATGCAGGCCTATGGATTCACAGCCTGCCTCAGCACCACCATGCTCTGCTTCCCTCTGCAGCAGCTCTCACCGCCCTGCAGAGACACAAGGCTCCTCTTGTTTCTCCTCCACGCTTCTGCTATGGCAGCTCAGGTGACAGCTGGAGTAGCTGCTAACCCATGACCATCAAGAGGCCCCCATCATAGTGATGTCTGAGGTAGAAAGAAGGCAACAGGAACGGTGTGACTGCTGCTCGTGCCGAGCTGCTGCAGCACTAACAGCAGGTTACAGCTTCTCCAGGCTGTGCATCCCACCAGCTGCTCCTGAGCCAAACCTGTCCCATCCGGCCACACTGCCATGTGCTGGCTCTCCTGCCTGCTCACACTGCTGGGAAGGGGGAACAAGGAGCAGGGTCTGTCATCAAGCACTGGAAGACTGGTCAAGTGTGCAGGCTGGGGCTGTGCTTGGTGCGGCGCAGGGACGCGCGCTCGCTGCGCTCACACGTGTTTTCCTGACCAGGGTAGCCATAAGTTGTTCTGGCCTCTTCCATCTCTGTTGTCTCTACAGCCTATGGAAGGTTTTGTTCCTTTAAAAAGCAGTTTTCTGACCTTATAGATTATTTTAAGCTCTCCCCACAGTCAGCTATCAGCACTAAATGAATTTTTGGCAGTTAAAAGGAAAAAAAAAGTTGATTGCACTCTACAAAGGTAAGGTAAGGCCTGGGATAAACACAAAGGAAAGAGGGCAAACGTTTTGGCTTTAGAAAGTCAAGGAAATTTATTTCCTGAGGTCATGAGACAGGAAGTAGATTCCTAGCCACAGTAAAGGAGGTCTCCTAATGAAGGCGAGAATGCCTAGTCAGACATGCTCAAGAGAGCAGATTGCTCTGCTAGCGCTTGGGAAGCTGCAAATCTTAGCCACTTGGAGTCAATTATGAAGTTTCTAACAAAAACACACACATTTAGTGTTTGAATCTGAGTGGAAGTCTTGTTCCAAAGAAGGAAAGAATATCCATCAAGAGATGAGGGTGGGTCCTAGACACGGTGATAGCTGAGGGGAGCAGGATGGGGTCTAGCACTCCAGACACCATTAGGAGACCTCTTGGGACAATTGATTTGTGCTCCAGCCGCTGGGTCAGATTTCAGACAGGAAGTATTTGTGGCAGGTTAGTGTCAGGTCAGCGGGCTGGAGGAATTTCTGCTTCCAGGTCATTATCGTTTGGGTCCCCAGGGAAGAGTCTTGGGGGCCACTTGAGCCCCAAAGCTGGGGAAGTCTTCAGAACTGCTCATATCAGGGGCCTAGAGCAAACAAAAAGGGAACAAGTTAAGCTCCTGCCCTGCTGTGAACTTACATGGTGAGGTCCTGAGCTAAGCAGAATCGCTGATATCCCAGGAGGAGAGACAATGGGGAAGGGACAAAAAGGATCATTGTGCTCCCAGGACATCTAGAGGTGACATTGAGGAGGGTGCAGATAAGGTGCAAAGGGCTCCAAGGGTCCCAGCTCAGTAAGTGGGATGCTGGAGTAGGGTCAGGCCAGCCCTGCAGCAGCACTGGCGCAGCTGAGGATGAGCTGCCACATGTCCCAACTCAGAACTGCAAACATTGAGCCAGTTCTGTGCTGCAGTGAGAGTCTCAAGTCCCCCCAGACCCTATCCCTACCCCTAAAAATAACACAGCCTGGGAGGACACTTTCTGATAAGGATTCCCCACTCCCCAATAGCTCCACAGTGGTGCAGCCAGAGTGGGTAAGACATTGGGAAAGTGCTTTGAAAGCTGGACAGGAGAACCCAGGCCTGTCCTCAGGTCACAAAGAACAGCAAAAAGCTGCTCTCCCTGTCACCAAGGTGAGAGAGTGCTCTGTGTCCCCAGCACAGACAGAAGTGTCCCCACACCCTGTGCCCACAGCCTGCAGCACACACCTTCTCGTTGTTGACGGTGGCCCAGGGGGCATCTCTCACCACAAAGCCCTTGGATGGGGCCTTGGACTCTTCATGTGAGGAGGGCTTCATGTACACCTGCATTGCCTCGTTGTCCGCCACATCTGCAAGCTGCAGGAACACAGCCAGTGAGGGGGGATCTGGACAGCTCCTCAAACTGAAATACTACAGTGCCCACCCCTCCATCTCACCACACTGCTCTATAATGACCAAAAATGGCATCTCTGAGGACCACAACTTTTAACTGGTGCAAGCTGCTGCAAGGCAAGAACATGCACATCCTGGAGTGTCTCAGCATTGTCATTCACTGTCCTCTTCTGGACAGAGGGGCAGTCCAGTTGGTTTGAGGGACAGCTGCAGTGGAGCCTGACAGCCACCTACACAGGGCTCAATTTCTCCAATGCAGTGGAAGAAAATACCACATGGACATAGCTCAGACATCCAGCTCTGTGGCAGGGGAAGCTCATGTTAAGCCACATCACAGATTTGCTGAACACTTACATATTCCTCCTCCAAGTTCAGGATGTGATCAATAGCTTCTTCCACATTCTCAGGGAGTCCTGTCACAGTCACACAGTTGGGATCAGGAGCTCCACTCTGGGGAAAGCGAATATCCACCTGTAACACAAGGAACAGCACAAGATTTACACCTGAAATGTCAGAGACTCCCCATGACCCTTGTCATTGGAATCACAGATCACTGTCACTGATGCCCTAATTACTGTCTGTTCACAGCCACAGGTCTGTTTCACACATCCACAGCTCAGACACTGAGGTGTGAGCAGGTAACATAGCTGGCCCCAAAGCTTGCTCAGTTTTCTGTGGAGAAAAGCAAAGCATTCTGTAGTAAGGACCAAATTTCCAGTAGCCCCTGCTGCTCTCAATCCCAGAGGCTCACTGCTTTCTAGGCAGCTCCTGCAGCAGAGGCAGGAGAGGGGCTGCATTTCCAGACAGTGTCTTCACACTGCTGCAAGCATTTTTACCACTGAGCCATCACTACAAAGCACAATGAGCTTTGTGTTTGCCACAGAATTATCCTGGCTGACAATCACTTTTATAGAGCTGGCCTAGTGCACCCTGTGCACAAGCTCTGTGCTCTCTCACACCCTGCCTTCCAGATGGGTGCCAGAAATCTAAACAAGACAGGACTAAACCCAAAGGCTTCCTATTTGGAAATTGGCTTGTTTCAATAACTGAGCCCAGCCAAAATGCAAGTCTCCAAAACCCCATCCCTCAGCATTCACATTCCCTGCTGCCCCTACAGTAAAGCCTGCTGCTGATGCCATATGCTACCAGGGCAGAGGTCCCTGACCTTCCCAGAGCCAGCTGACTGCCACATCCACAGCCCTGAGAATACAACTGATTGCCAAAGTCAAGGGGGATCCACAGTGGCCTAGAGGAAAGCCAGAGGAATTCCCTGAGTTAAGCTCAAGTAGTTGGGGTGTCTGGGGACAGCCTCCTCGCAGAGCCTCCCAACAACAGGCCTGACTGCCCACTTCCAGTAATCAGAGTAATTGACATACACACCTCCTCCTCTCTCTCAAGATCAACTGGGACCCTGCCTGCAAGAAACCCAACAAAAAGGCTCAAGAGAGGGACAGAACTCAGTGTTGTTTGCAGGGCTAATCCAGAGCACCAAGGAAACATTCCCAGGTTTCACTTCTGTCTGGGTTCCAGCAAAACAGGAAAAGCTCCTGGCCTGGCTGCCAGGGAAACACTACTCAGAGATGAGGTGGTGTGGGGATGCTTCAGCTGGTGTCTGGCTATGGTGTCCAGACAGCCCAGGTGCCCTGGGCATACCAGGATGCCTGGGCCAGGGGTGCTGCTTCTATGCCAATGGAGTTGAAGGTAGGCAGGGCAGCACTGGCTTTTCTTTCATGTCTGTCCTAGCTGAAGATGCTGAACAGGCACAAGACACAAGAACCACAAGATGTGAGCCTCGCTCAGCACCAAGCTCTTTACACAGGGGAACGTGGCTGCCCAGGCCCAGGCTGACCTGGTGGCACTGCCCCACTGCTCACCTTGAACTCATCCATGATTTTGCGGATGGCTTTTCCACGTGCACCGATGATGCGCGCGTGAACACGATGGTCCAGAGTCACATCCTCAGAAACCATCTGCTCCAGCTCACCAACAATCTTCATGATGGCATCCCGGGCAGCCTCAGCATTCTTCTCATAGCCAGTAATGGTGATCTGGTCTTGGGCCTGGGGCACAGAGAAGTGTGAGAGACCAAACTCATAAGCAGCTGAGCAAACTTTCTCCCTGCTAATTCCCTTTACCATCCCACTTTTCCAAAGGCAGTGAAGAGAGTTCAGAGCTCTCGAGAAGATGCTCAGAGACAACCACTAGTGATCCTTGCATTCTGTCTGGCCTCTCACCTGGCTTTCATCATCCTTGTCTGGGAACTGGATGTTGACCTCATGCTCTGTGCGTATCTGGGTGATCACTGCTCCCTTCCGCCCAATGATTTTAGGGTGATACTTGGGATCCACAGTGACTGTGAGTTTGAAGCTTCGCAAGGCCTGGAACAGGAGAAGCAGAAGTGAGAACAGGGGACATACCATGGCTGTTCCAGTGATATCCATTCAAGTCACAGCATTTCCTTTTGGCATCCTTCTGAGATGCATGGAACAGATTTTGCAGGGCCATGCTTGAGCATTCAAGCCATCCATCCACTGGAGCCTTGTGCTTTTGCCAAGTTCAGGGGGAAACTGAAAACAGCAAACAATCCCCAACTCATCCCTAACCTATTTTTCAGAGTTGTGATAAGATTTCAGTGAGGATAGATAGAGAGAGACTGGCAGCACAGTGAGGTTCACACCCACCAGTGTCTAAAAAGTACATGAAGGTGTGAGAGACACCAGGACAGTCCAAAGTTACATTCCCAAACTCTCCTGTCAGTTCATGGTAAGTGAGCTACTTTTGAGTAACCCATTCATGACCATTCCACACCCACAGAGCAGCTAAGGGTGCCTCTAAAAGATGAGGTGTTCCAGGAGTCTGTGCCCCAAGGCTGAAGCCATGTTTGGCTGGAAGGAAGAAGGACAGGCACAGGCCTTACCCTATCTTCTTGTTCAGCTTGCAGCTCCTTCACTCTTTCCAGGAGCCCGAGCTTGGCACGGTCCAGGTTGGTAGCCAGCCCAGTGATCGTGATGATGTCTGACTGCAGCTCAGGAGCAGGCACCTGGATGTTCACCTGAGTAACAAGTAGTGATTATCATTTTGTGCACTGCTCACTCTGGATCACTTGTGATGCCTCTGACTGCAAGTATCTCACTGGTCTCCCCTGACAGCAAGACCAGCTCCAACCCAAGCAGCCTAAAAACCACAGAATGGCTGAGGTTGTAAAGGATGTCTGGAGATTATCAAGCTAGGCCACCTGGAATCAGTGTCTGGGATAATTTCTAAACGGTTTTTGAACAAAACTCTGTTTCTCCAGCCCCTGTGTTGGCCTAGAGAGGCCAGGAAACAAATATATGTTCAACAACACTGACTGCAGCCAATCTGCATCAGCCTCAGAGGCTCTGGAGAATTCTCCTCAATGGGTAGGCACAGCAGAGCTGTTTCCCAGGGCCCAGCAGGAAAACAACTCTTACACTGATGAGGAATCCCTGCAGACACCAAACAAGTCATGCAACACTCACAACATCAACACTGATTGTATAGCTTCGGTACAAAACCTACCAAGCCCTGGATCCAGGGTCCAAAACACACAGGGATCATTTTCCTATTATGGAGCTTTGGATTCCACAACAGATCTGAGTATGTTTTAACTGTCCAAACCCCCAACAAGGCCACTTACAGCTTCTCCAGGACAGAAGAGATGGAAGGAAGGGCAACAACTTACTTCAAACTCATCCATCATTTTGCGGATCCCACTTCCTTTCTGGCCTATGATGTAACGGTGAAGATCAAAGGGAACTTCCACCTCAATGGTGACAGGAACCAGAGCCTGCAGGGGATGGAGCACAGTTTACCAGTGGAAAAACTTCTCCTGTCTTCTAGCTGGCCATTGCCCAAAAGAACATGTTGTTGAACAGAGGTACATTCCCTTGTAGTCAGGATACAAATTTGACAGGAAGAGAGGACAGCTGGGAACACCAAAATGACCTGTTGCATGTTTTTGAAACAAACCACTTGAAATCCCACCTGTGGGACAGGTTGTTTTCATACCCTTGGCTTCAGTCTGGCAGAGACTTGGAAAACATCACTACAGAAGCGTGACAAGGTTTGCTGAACCTGGAATGACTCAGCCTCAACCAGACTCCTCCTCTTCCCAGCTGTGCTCCATAAAACAATCATGTCATGCTTTTATGGCTATTGGGGCTGCTTACAAGCACTAATAATTGCAACATAAGTGCATAGTCAGGCACTGTGATTCAAGCTGCCAGGTTAAGTCACAGAGCAGAGAGGCTTCTCTTGAGCAGTAGAGATGCCCTCTACAGCCAGAATCATTGACCACTTGCATTGCACCTGGACTGAGCAGCTTTTACTACCACCACCAAAAATGAAATCCAAGCATCACCACCTTCACAGGGTAAGGGGCTGAGAAAGCCACACACCTGCAGAGCCTCCTTTGCTGCCTCACACTTCTCCCTGCGGCCAGAGATGATGATGATATCACACTTCTTCGGAGAGCTGGGATCTGTGTCCTTCCCTTCCTTGCCTTCCCCACCTTCCTCACCGTTCTCCTGCACAGCTGGCTCCACAACAGGGGCTGAAAACATGGAAAGTCTCGTGTTCAATGCACAGAGCCCCCTCCCTGCTCATCATCTCCCTCCTCCAGATCCTAAGGCTCAGCCACCAGTGAGAGCTCAGAGAGGCCTCACTAAGCCCACAGAGCCTTTTTTGTCTAAGTCCTTGCTCTCCCTGTACTCTGCAGTGACAACATGCTCACAACACCCAGGTCTGCAGTTTGACCACCTGAAACTGTCCCCAAGAGGACAAGGTGGATGCTAAGCCCAGATTCAAGGGCACTGCAAGAACACCAGGGATCAGTTCTCTCCATAAATTTTAAATAGAATATGCCCACTGGTACAGAGTGTAGGCTACACTACACTTACCTGATCATCCCAACTACCATCCAAACATGCAGCCACAGCTATACCTGGATTTTCCTCCCTGTCAGGGAATTTGATCTGGACGCCGTAGTCCCGGGTGATCTGCTGGATCCGGGATCCTTTGGGGCCCATGATGGAGCGGTGGAACTTCTGTGGAATGGTGCATTCGATTGTCACTTGAGCTTCCTGTGGGAAAGAAGAGTTGTTCTGTTATGATGCAGCCTCCTTCATACCAGAAAACAGGACGTTTGTGCAGGATGGAAATCCAAAACGGACACAGAGAGGAGTGAGAAAAGATGATGGCTGACAGGGGAAGAATTGAAAATTTCCTAGAATCATTCCTCCCTCCCTGTGAAAAGCAGAGGATTTAAAGAAGCCTTCAACTCAGCATATTAAAGGCTTCAGAAAGCAAAGCTCAAACTCTTTCATACCCTGAAGAGGAGGAAGAACTAGAAGAAATGAAAAAAAGATAAAGACAGAAGGGAAGAGAACAGGTTTGACATTTGACTGCTTTCAAAAGCCAATACTAACAAGTGCAGGAAACTCCTGAAAGCAACCACTGGCCAAGGCCAGATATGGAGAGACACAAGAAGGCTCCAATATTTTAATGTCTAGCTGTACATCAAGGAGTGGTCTCCTATTTCCACCCCTAAAAACCAAGAAGATTGTCAGGGGAGGAAATTCATTCACACAGCATTGCCATTTTGGAGCCAGCTAACACCCCACGCCAGGATCTAAAATCTGCAGACCCTGTATGTTGACAGCAAAGGTTCAAATGCAAGAACTAGCATGGGACTTGCTCACATAAAGCTTGGTCGTACAGCAGGTTCAAGTAGGACATTGCTGAAGGAACAGAGTACAGAAGAAACACTTTTTCTACAACATACCAGGTCCTCAATGATCTCCTGGATGCGTTTCTTGGCTGCCTCCACACAGTCCTTGGCTCCCTTGAGGGTGACTTTATCGCTCTGGGTGCCAGATCGTGGGAAGCTGACCATCACACCACCATATTCATCTGCAATCTCACGGAGAACTTGTCCTCGACGGATGACAAAGTGGCGGTGGTGCTTGGGGTCAACCACCATGGAGTCTTCAACCACGTTATCCTGCCAACACACAACAGCTGGTCAACCCCACCTGTCTTGGTGACAGGCATGAGTTGGCTGCACTCAACAGCAATCAGCTTACAATCTCACTCCAAGGTAAGAAAGGATCCTTCTGAGCTCCCACGAAGGGCAGCGAATGGTTTTAGGACAAACAGATCCTTCATGCTGACTCGTTACACCTTGCCACAGTGAGAGGAAAGAAAGAGTTCATACCAAGTTCTTGATGAGGGCCTCCAGCTCCTTCTGTGCCTCTTTGACAGCCTCTTCTGTTCCCATGATAGTGATCAGCTCCTGATCTTTGTCCTCAGAGGTGGGGAAGATGATGCGAGCCCCCGTGTTGTCTCGCACCTTACGGATGTTGCCACCACCCTTACCAATAAGGAATTTGTGGTACTCTGGCTTTGCACGGAGGTCCACAGTATAACTCTTCGTTTGCTGAAAGGAGCCAGAGATCCATGGAACATGTCAATACATAGAAAAAATCCATCAATACCAACAGTCAGCAGGTAGATATGTTATCTGCACCCACATGCAGGATGCTGCAAAAGTAAGGTAGATGTAGTATACTGTTGAAAGTAAAAAAGGTATACAATGTCTTAAATTAAAAACACTACCCTCCAAAGATGTCCTCAGGGCCAAAAAACTTACTGAACACTCAGCATGACCAATGAGAATATGAGCAGAGACTTGCCTAGGAGAAGGGTCTGACCCGAACAAAAGGCAACACAATCATTTGCTGACTCCTGCAAGCCAAGATCCCAGAGGCAACCAACATTTCCCAGGGAGAACATGTTCACATGCTGACCCTAGAAAGCTTGATATTAAAATGACCAGTCAGTCAGCCACAACTCAGAGCAAGGTCTTGCAACCAAAAGCTCTCAAATCTGAACATATACAGTGAAACAGAAGAACTGGAGCTGAAATGCAGAGATCAAGAAAAAAGTGAGAGAGATTTACTCTACAGAGTAAACTGTTTCAGAGAAGTGCAGAAACCCAAGAACATTCAAATCACTGAAGCAGGGAGCCTTAACTCTGAGTATATCATCAGTCTGTCCAGAGATGCATTACAGACAGTTCTTCTACCCATGAGAGAAGAACTCATTGTCACAAGGATGAAAGCACAGCTTTCTTTTAATCATCCAAACTGTACTCAAATCCCTCAAAAGAGGATTTGTTCAACTGATGCCAAAGGCTTCCATGCAGACAGAGGGAACCACTTTAACCTCCAAAAAGAAACAGCTGGTCAAACCCATCTGCTCCATCCCCTGTAAGGCAAGGCTCACCTTTTCCTCTGCCAGATGAAGCAGCTGTTTCTTGGCTTTCTCCACATCCTGGGCAGGGCCCCTGATGGTCACAGTGTCACTGCCAGAGCCCTCTGTGGGGAAGTGGATGTGGACTCCACCACATTCCTCCATGATGGAGCGGATGAAGCGGCCTTTGGCGCCAATGAGAGAATTGTGGAGTTTGGAAGGAATAGAGACCTCCACCTCTGTGATGTTGGCCTAAGCGAGGACAGTATGGTGTTAGTCAAGCTGCAGCACTGTGTCTGCACAGACTCTGCCTGGCCTGTAACTCCCACATTGCCAGGAGGTTTGCAGAGCTGAGTGTAAGAAATGCCTGACCAGAGGGAATTTGGACTGGCCAGTCCTAACACATGAATAGCCACAGAGTTTGGTTGAAGAGTCAAGAACAAGTTGACCTCTGTATTTGTCTCCCCCTTGCTGTGTCCCACTTCAAGCACTTCTATATTTATATCTCCTATAACTCCTATATTTATGTTTTCAAGTCCCTCATCTGCCACAGGCCAGTTGTTTCACTTACCAGTTCCTTTTGGATAGCCAAAATTCTGTGGCGAGCAGCCTCACAGTTTGCTTTTTTGCCTGTGATAACAATTGTTTCAGAGTTGCTGTTCTCAGCTGGGAGATCTATTTTGGTGTTGCTTTCTTCACGAATCTGACACACACACAAAAAAAAATAATTCCAGCAAAATCATTTGAGAGGTGTTCCACGTCAGAAAAAAAGGCCTTGGAGATTTTATTTTACATTACCAATGAGCATGGGAGATCAGTGAATGAGATTTTGCTGCAGGCAGTCACTATAATGAACAGTGAAGACAGGAAAGATATCTCACCTTCTTGATGTTGGCACCTCCTTTCCCTATGATGTTCTTGTGGAATTGTTTGAAGATGGGAACAGAAATAGAAAAGCTGTTTTCAACCTAAGAAAGAAAGGAAGGGAGAATTGAAGATTACAGCATCCTGGCAAGTGAGGCCTCATCCCAGGAACTTGATAAACAAGCTTCTGACAACAGGCTTAGACCCACGGACTTCTCTATTTGGGACACTTCCAAGAATAAGCAAAGACATATACCCTCTCCTATAGCCCTTAAATAACAGCTATTACTTGCTTGCCCCCATACACATAGAACCATCTCCACAGCTCCCTCATCTTGAGGTGTGTCAGCCCTAGCCAAGCCACTACAGCTCTCTCTATTCCAGGGTTATCCAGACATGGAAGAGAGAATAGCAGATAGAAGTCTCCCTTACCAGGTCTGCCACCATCTTTTGCATGTACTTGGTGCACTTCTCCACCTCGTTTTTGGGACCTCTGAGTTGGACAATGTCACTCTTGTGTGCAGGGTCTGGGAAGTTGATGATAACCTGCAGGAAATGGTTGGCTTAGGGTCAACTCAAACAAACACAAGAATTGTCATGTCAAACATGTGCAAAGATTGGGGGGGATCCTGCACATCTCCCTTAGCATTTGGAAGCAGGTAACCATGTCAGCACTCTGGCTAGAACCATCTCTTCTCACATGTATTAGATGTACGAGCAGACACAGATCAGTTAGATATTTCTCATACTCACAGAGACACTACATTTATGACTTTACTGACATTTATGTGTCTATTACCAATGCAGGAAATATGCCCTCTGAATCCCTCCTCTCCCAGGAAGCCTTACCTCTGGGAATTTCTCCCGGATTTCCCGGATCCGCTCGCCCTTCTGCCCAATGATGGTCCGGTGGAATTTCTGCTCAATGATTAGGTCCTTGGTGCGTTCATTTTCCTGTGGAGGACAGAGTTTACACAGAGTGCTCAGCAGGAGAGACACCTAATTGTAATTACCAGTTTGCTGCCTGACAGCTTACTTGTCATCCATGTTTTTCCTCCAGACATAATTCACTCTAGGCTGGCAGAAAAGGGGATCCAAGGGAAGAGAGGAACTTGCACTTGTCATGAGATCCAAGTGCTCAGTGGGCAAGGGGTACACACCTCTACCAGAAGGTTACTAGGGAACACAAGAGCTCCAACCCTGTGGCCTCCCAGGCATCACATCCCACTAACCATACGGGAAGCGAGTTCCAGCAGCTCTTTCTTGGCCTGTTGGACCCCCTGTGGGTCTCCTTCAATTCTGATCAGGTTGCTCTTCTCATTGTCCGGGGGAATGCGCACAGACACCTTGTAGAGGTCCTTAATCCTGTTAACTGCAAGGCAAGGGCTGTGGTGACACATTCTGCTAGGGCAAGATTTGGGAGCAAAGACACCTTGACTAGAGGCTGTTTAAGAAGTAATCAGCCCCCGAGGAAAGGCCAGAGGGGTGGAGCTGAATCAGGGGAAAGTGCCTCTTCACTCTGGGGTTCAGCAAGGGCAGATCAGTGCTACACAGGAATCTGTACAATTAAGTACTATGGCATCTAGAGGCAATAGTTCACTTCCCAGAGTGAGGCATCTGTTTCTTCCCCAGACAGCATCATATTCAGACTAGGAGATACTCATTCATTTCTACTCCCAAATTCTTTTTCAGGGAGAAACTCACNGTTCTGTAGTGAAATGCACATAGATCAACTTGAAAAAAGGAAAAAGACAACTCTTCAGCCTCCTCAAAACACAAAAATTCTGCCAGGACACAGCAAAGTAATCTGTTCCACTTTCCATGACATTAAAGCCATCCCAAGGCCTCACTGCCCTTTATCTTCTGGTGCCAGCTTCACTCCAGAGGGGCAGAGGCAATGTAGGGGAGGCAGCACCCTGGTTGAGCTGCAGAGCTACAATATGAGTGATTAATCACAGAGAGTCTGAGCACAGTAAGGATAAGAAAGGCACCCCACTTACTGTTAGCTCCGTTCTTGCCAATGAGGTGTCGGTGGAATTTGTGGTCAACATTGATTTCTGCATAATCCATCCGGTTGATCTACAAAGAATTGTACAGGGCTAGGCAGGGCAGGGCCTCCTGCTGCTGCCTGTGCCCACTGCCAGTGCAGGCACCGACTCCAGCTGCCAGCTACAAGCACTCCTCCTGCTAGTGAGCAGGGCAGAACACCCCTCTGCTTTGAGCTGGGAGCACCATGCTTGTGAAACATTTAAAGAGACTCAAATGCCTCTCCAGCTGTGACTGAACGAGGATCTTTCCTTCTCTGCATCAAAAGACAAAAGATGTGCTCGTGATTTTTAAAGAATAGCTTCATAACCAAGGTTTTTGCCTTCTGCAAGTTCTGTTAAGCCTGTGAAGATACTCACAGACGTGAGCTATGCTTCATCTTTGATCTGTTGTCCCACCTTTCCCCATTTCTTTCTTATATAAGAGAATCAGTACCACCAACTTACCAGATCCTTGACCATGACTTCAATCTGTTCCTGAGCCACATTCACATCTTCTGTAGGTCCTTCCAAAGTGATTTTGTCTTCTCCTTCAGTAAATTCGATGTGAACCTTGAGACACAAGACAAGGAAATCAGTAAGATTTTTCCAAGCCACAAGCCAGGTCAATGCTGTCAGTCAGGCCTACACCATCAAACCCTACCACTAAGGATACCCTTGATTTCAGAAGCAGGCAATCTACAATTTTGGCCATATCAGCATCTAGAGCATAAGGTTTTGGTGCTGTCCTGGAGTTTGCAAGGGCTTTGGAGAAGTTCCTCACTTAGCCTTTCTCCAGATACCATCTAACTCACAAGGGGGAAGCTGCATTGAACTCAGCATTTCCAGGTTTCCTACACATCAATTCTCTGAACACTAACACATAAAGCTTCCAATGAAGGACTCAATGCTTGAAAGTAATATAGGATGGGAAGTGTTCGAGGCAGTAGAATTTGATAAGTCCCCTGTAACATTGTAAGATCTGTGTCATTTCCTCCCTGGTTTTATCCATGCTAGAATACATTTTTCTCTCTACAAAGAATGAGCTGGAATAAACCACATTCTGCTTCAGCTGATGCTAAGCTAATAGTTCATCCATACCTTTGGCATCTGCTGAGTTATTTTGGCCAGGTTTTGTCCTTTCTTTCCAATGATGAAACGATGAAGCCAAGAGGGGGCTGAGACCGAGGAGACGGTAAAACTGTTGGCCTGAGAGACAGAGAAGCTGTTTGATGGACAGACTGGAAAAGGCCTTCACAAATTTCACTTCCAATTCCCATGCTGCACCCCCTGACAACCTGACAGAGACCACTGCCCTCCACTTTTCAGTGCCCAAGGATGTATCTTTGTGGGGCTTTCAGAGGAGGCCAGGCCCATCTGGTCAATACCTTTGCATAGACTTCAGTCAATGCTTGCCCAAGCTTTTCAGGCTCGCCTCGCAGTATCACCGTCTCCGAGCTACTGTCAGTGGGTGGGATCTCGACAGAGACTCCAGTTTTCTCCAAGATCTCCTGCAGGGAATTACCCTTGGGGCCGATGACATACTTGTGCTGGGACTTCTTCACCTCCACAGCGATGGTAGTAGTCTTCTTTTTCTGTAGGAGCAGAGGCACTGGAGCATCAATCACAAGGGAGCAGGGAAGGACAAAAGCGAAAGGAAAAGACACAAGATGCAGTGAAGCTCAGCACCCAGGAAAGATCAAAGCAAAGGTGAGCACAGGAGTTTTGCAGTACCCTAGCATCTTTGGGACCTGCCTACAGAAAGCCCTATTCTCAAAAATTTACAGGTGGAATACAAAAGTTCTGTTTAAGCTCCCTGGGACACTACATGGAAGAGACCACATACACACCCCTGCCCTTGCACAATGCCCAGCTATCCCGAGGCAGTGCTGTAATGCAACACCACACTATAAGCTGATTATCTGTGTTGAAATTCAGACTGGTACAAATACAGACGTAACCATGAGGAAAAACAGATCAACAACCCACAACAAGGATATTCACAGTTATGCTAGCAATGGAAAATAAACTGAAGTGAAATTTACTTTTCAGCAACTTCTACTCATGTAACAATTTTGATACAGTCAGTTGGCCACACTGTAGCCTTCACATTTCCCTCCTTCTTTTGCAGCACCTGTGAAAACATGTACCCAGAGAGCTCTTTGCAGTCTGCTAATTTCCATGACACAAAAAAGCAGATCTGTGACCTCCCTGGCAGAATCACCCCAAGGCCCACTCTGCTGAGCAAGGAGACGGTAAGACCCAGGTCCATGTAAGGGCTGCCAAGGGCTGCTGAGCAAGGAAATGGTAAGACCCAGGTCCAAAGGCTGCTGAGCAAGAGCTGACACGAGGAGTATGCAGCTGAGGGATGCACAAAAATAGAACAAGAAGGGAAGAGGGGCTTTGAGCAGGTGGGGGGAAGATGGGAAGCTCTAGGGACCATCCATACCTTCTCCTCATAGATCTTCTTAACACGGGCCACAGCCTGGGCCAGCTGCTCCTTCTCCCCTGTGAAGACTATCTCTGTCTTGTTCACGCTGGGTGGAGGGATGTTGATGCGTGTCCCTGTCTCCTGCATGAGCTCACTCACCAGCTTGTTGTAAGGGCCAGCAATGAAGGGATGGTACACTTTCTCCACATCCAGCCGCTCCACGGCACGCTTATCCTACAGCAGTCCAGAACAGTCCTCAGTGAAAGTGCTGTTAACATTACCATCTCTGCCACAGCTGAATTCTCAGTGTTGTCTTGCTTGATACTTTATCCCAAGCACCCTTTCCAGTTTGCAGGCTCCATCCCTTTCCATCTACAAATACTGCTGTTCCCAATTTATGACATTCACCTCAAATCTCCTGTCATATTTCAGCTGGCATCTAACATGGTTCACTTCAAAATAGGAAAAACTCTTATCTGACTTTAGACATGGACAAAAGGGAGCACCAGAAGGTACAGAACCTGGAAGGAGTGCTCAAACAGCCAGGGGAATGGTATACATCTCTGTTCAGACTAACAGTGTTACCACTGGCTGTGGCCATGGTGGCTACTAACATCTAATACAGCACAGAGAACCAAAATGACCATTCAGATAATGACATGAGAGATCATCACAGGACTGAGATACCTGCTCAGCAGAGATAAGCAGGATCTCGTGTCGGGCCTTTTCAATCCCTTCTTTAGTGCCAGTGATCTTGATCTGGTTGCTGGGGTCATCTGGGCGGGGGATCTGGATCTTGGTTGCAGTTTTGAGCTCCAGGTCCTGCAGCTTCTCACCATTCTTTCCAATGACAAAACGGTGGTGCTCCTTGGGGATGGCAACTGTTGCTGAAGCCTGCAATACAAAGGCCAAGCATCTATGAGCCCTTGCCTGTACAAGGAAAGCTTTTCAGATGCTGCTTAGTGCTACAACTGAGGAGTAAACAATGCCTTTCAACACATCCATCCAGCACAAGACTGATACTATGCCAGAGGATCTGATCTAAGGTGCCTGTATTCCCAGAGTCTAAACCCCACCATTTCCTAAAAAGCCTTCAGTTTTCCCAGGAGCAGTACTCTGAATAAGCAAAGGCCTTCAGGCACAGACAAGGAGGTGTCTGTGCTCCACTGTCTCACAGTCTCTCAGCACCAGAGAGCAACTGGGATGACAGTTCTGGGGTAGAGTTTATCTGAACTCTGATACCTGCTTCCAAGGCTACAGAGAAGACATAGTCTGGCTCCTAGGAAACTGAAATTCAACACCAGAAACTGATTCCAGCAGGCAGAGAGCTCAACTATTGCTTACCATTACTGAGTGCTAAGGTGCCTTCAAAGCAGCACATGTTGCTTCAGGGACTGCTTCTAGAGGGCTCCTCTTGAAAAAGAGGGGTCTCCACAACTTTTATCAATCGCATTAAAGGGTGGGCTTTTAACAGAGGTTCACAATTTCTTCCCTTCTCAGTGAATTTTTACTGACCTGAGAGTTTAGAATTGCTACTATGCTCTTGATCCCAGTGAATATGTAACTACTAACTAGGCACTTACAATTCAAGCTACAATGGAAAAAGAAATAAATCACATGAAAAACAGATCATTTGGTGTGACTCTTCAACTTCCTGTCCACATACTGATGCCAGCCGAGCCTAGGAGAAGTTGCAATACAGACACACCTTTCAGACCTGGGGCCAAGTAGGAGGGAAGTTTGAGGACAGTGGGGCATGGATCTGCGGTATTACAACCTAAATTATTTTTTCAGATGCCCATTATACAGGGTTTGTCCCTTTTTCTTCCCTCTGGCAGGGTATGACACATGGGCTGAACAGCACTGAGCAGATGGCATTAACTATTGCATTAACTACCTTGGACATTACATTTTAAAACACACCATGACACCTGACTGTGATGGATCTTAATGACAACTACCATTTTGATCATGAACTCAAGAACCTGAAGGTAAGAAATCAAAATGCAGAGGACTGAAAGGAGAAGCAACTGAAACAAGGAGTCTGCAATTACTTACCAATGGGGCTCAAGTTACATAACTCAGAACCCTGATCTGAAGCTTCCAGCATCTGGCAGAACTCCCTCCTCTCTACTTTTGTTTCTCCCATTCCTCCACGTTCTTCTCTGAAGGACTTCAGAGAAAGCACCATTCTATTCTCACACACTATAAACTTTGTGTGGAGGGGCCTGTACCCTGCCAGCACCAGCACCTCAGCACAAAGTCACACACTGAAGACTCCACCCTTCATGCAACACCATGGCCTGTAATTAGCTTTGAACCCTATTTTAAGCCTCATTTCCATTCCAAATTGCCAATTGTATGCTTTGAAAATATATGGCAAAGCTGAATTAGTCATCTAATAACACCTCTTTGGCTTATAAGCACACACACCCAAGGGTCTCAAAGCATTCAGGAGTCTTGGTGAAGAGCAAGGATCAAGTGAGAAACAGTTAGCTGCCCTCACCTGAGTCTGCAGTCGAGCAACAATTTCCTTGCGAGCCTTCATGACTGCTTCCAGCTTGCCAGAGACCATGATGGAAAGGCCCTGGTCCTTTGCAAGAGACAGCTCCAGGTGAGCTCCTGTCTTCTGCATGATGTCAAGGCAGATCTTGGCCTGCTCGCCTTCTCCAAACTGATTCATGTCCTTGTATTTCCTCTCCTCCAGCGGCACATGGAACACCTGCTCAGCCACAGACACACAGAAGAGCACAGCAAGCTGTCAAGTGTGTTTCCGCCAGACAGTTCTCTCTCTCATGGCCATACAGGACTTCAGTGCCAAGCTGACCTCCTAGGATTGTGCAGCACATCAACCAGCCGTGCCCAGGGAAGTGCAGGAGTACTGCAGCAGCCAGTGTTCCACACTAGGACTCTTCCTAAAGGGGCATTAGCACTCACTACAGGAATTCTGCAATCCTCAGGCCTGCTTCAGCTATTTGTGGAACAGGGATGCAGAGCTCCTTCTGGACAGTTTTCCAACACATCCCTCTCCTCCAGAGCAGTCCTAGCTCTCAGCTGCAGTACCAGGGTAAAATACAACAGAGGCTGACATACCAAGGATTTCATACTCCAGGGAATGCTTCACTTCATCTCTTACCTACTTTTGGGAGTTGGGAAAAGACAGAAGATAAGAAGATAAGATCCACTCCCACCAACCTGAGTGATGACAGAAGCCTTTATTGGTCGAATTTTGCTCCAGGGACCCGCAGGTTCCTGAGCAGCTTCCAAACATGGTGCTTTCTCAGGGAGTGGAGGGAAGGCTTCCTTGTAGGTTGGAGGATCATTCTCTTCTTCAGAGTTTAAAGCTGTAACTAGGGTAAAGCAAATAGGGCAAATGAGTCACTTTCCCTGCAGAAATGCCCCTCTTCACAGGCAGTGCAATTGTAATCAGGCACCACTAACAAGAGAGAGCAAATGGCTTGTGCCGTGCTATTAATCCTATTACAATTATGCCTATGGGGCTGCCAAGTCTGGAGCATGACAGACATCAGCATAGCAGAGACTGCAGTGGATGCCACAAACCACCAGCCTTGTCTGAGCTGGCACAGGGTGTGCAGGGAGTGAACACGCAAGTGAATGGTGGCAGCAGACAGCACCTTACTGCCAACTTTGTCAAGAGGGGCTCAATTAGGGGAAAACAGGCTGAGCAGAAAGAAGTGAAAGGACCAGAGCCATACCAAATGGGGCAGTTCACAGCTGGGGGTGGATGCCAAAAACCATCACTGAGTCAGTTCATGTGGTTAGTGACCACCCCCAGCACCAGGTTGAGCAAAGGGTGGAAATGACAACCCAGCACACCGATCCATGAGGCTCTCATGTAGCTCAGTGCCCTACTCTTGCATGTGCCCCATCCCAAGGCTCAGAGCACTGCTAGCCAGAACTCTCTGAAGTGTTCACGCCTGGCATTGTGCAGCACCACCACTGTGCTGCTGAGGGTGGAAAGCTAGAGTCTAGCAAAACACTAATTTAGGAAAGGAAAATGCACACTTTTGGAGAACCAGACACATGGAGTAAGCTTAGGTAAGAGGATTGTGCAGTCTGGATCTGGAGGCACATCACAGGAACTCACCTTTCACTTGCTGCTGGGTCAGGCCGCTGCGGTGTTCAGCAAAGCTCTCCTGGGTCAAAACTGCCACAGAGCTCATTGTCGACTTCCCACCCACACACAATCCGGGTATGCCACTGGAACAGATGAAGTGGCAACAGTATTACCAACACCACTCAGGATGCACAAAGTCACTCCAGCAAGACAAGGTACATGTTACTGAGCACACTTCCAGTCATCCTCTTGAAAAGCACCCACAGGGTCCATCAGCTGCCCAATTTCCTTCTTGAAACAGAAAGGAATTTAAGGAGGATATTTCCTCCCTACACAGTGGTCACCAAAACCAGAGCTCCTCCCTAAGAAGGCAGAGGTTGTGTAACCTAAGAAGGTCACTGGAAAGGAGGACGCCACAAATTTTTAAAGCATACTCTAATTAATCTAAAGTACAGTCTCATTAATCTATTAATTATTAATGGTGGGCAAAGTTTACATGAGTATGTGAACGTCTGGACAGTCAGTTCAAGACCATCGTGTATCCCTAGAGATAAAAGAAAGGACCCAGGAAGTTGCCTCTTCTTGAGAAACTTACTTAGGTGCCTGACTTAGGGAGACACACAGAAAGCCACTCTGACTAGCAAGCTCAGCAAGATCTTTGGCACTCACAAAATAAGAACTTACCAGCTAAATGGTCAGTAGCCAGAGAGTCCGTCCTGTAAGCTGCCTGTTTGTCAGCCTGCCAGCTTTTGCTTTAGAGAAAAAAAAAATAAAAATTAAAATAAATAAATTAGGTCCAAGACAACACAAAACCATGACACTCCTGTTATTGTAACTTCCAAACAGAGCACTGTCCGTGCCTTTCAAAGTTGCACCTTTTCCAAAACACTCTCATACCCAGTTGCATCTCCCTACACATGATACCTGTCATGTTTTAGTGGCTCTGCAGGAAGTGCCACTACCTACTCAAACTTCAAAGCAGGAAGTCTGGAGTAGTTACTCTTTCACCACACTGGCTACAAGAGTAGCCATCCAATATCAGGCAAAAATACAGTCAATTAATAACAGATGTTCAAGACGTGAAATTTCAGGGTTGCAAGCAAGACCTTCTCTAGTCAGAAGAGACTAACAACCTGAAAATCTGCCAACATCACTGCCATCAGTCACAAGTTAGGAATGTAGTTCAGTGGAACTTGGGTGAATCAACACAGACATCCTTACAAACTAAGGCAGACACTCAGGGCTCTCTACACTCAGCAGCTGGGCAGTCCAGCCCTGCAGTTTTTATTGCAATAAGATCATGCACCAGGCACTAAATTCTGTCTCCAGGCCTAAATCAGAAAGTTGGAAGCAGAAAATTTACACTGGTTTACATGGACTATTTTGAATGTGTACACAAGGCAGAACCAGGAAGAAAAATACACTGCTGAGAAGTGATTTCCATCTCCTGAATCTGGATCTGCAGATTTACTGAAAAAGTACTTAGGAATACAAGTGAAAATGTAAAAGCCAGTACAGTACACACACTGTCAGTTGTACAATATCCACACCCAGAGTCCCTCAGAGGTGTTCTGTGTGCCTCTGCATAGCTTGCACTCTCCTAAAACCCAGTGCCTCTGCCTGCTCATGGGACAAGAGGTCCTTCTCCCACACACACCCTGCAGTGCTGCTTGGACCATCTTCTGTATAGCAAACTTGATTGCTTTTCAGGAAAATGACACTTGTCATCTCTGACCTTCTAATATGTTTGAAAAGGCTCCCAAAACCAGTGTCACCCCTAAAAACGCAGCGTTGCTGATGGGGTGTCTCACATTATGCTAGAGCTGTGATCCAGTAAGGGAGGCCGATGGTGGCAGAAGGAGGGAAGAACAGGGAGAGCAGTGATGCAAGAGCCATGCAGGCCTGATCTGCACCTCAGTCAAGGCCATTGTTTTCCTCTGCTTCAACATGTCTTTAACAGGCAGAAGGCAGCATAAACTGTGCTGTTAGAGCAATAGAGCTAATGCTGCAATTAATCCTGGAATGAGGCAGCAGGTACTGGGACAGCCAGTCATGCTGCTGAAGTACAGCTGCTGCAGCAATGCAGATCTCTGCAAGACATGTGCTGTGTACAGAAAGGGTGGCTAGTAACCTGATCTTGGAGAAATCTCCTTGCTGTCCAGGGTTACACCACAGAGTAAGACGGGTACGTGTCTGTGGCACATGCCTGCACTGCTCAGGCTGCTGCAGATCCAAGGAAAGCAAGTGACTGTCATGGCACCTGTTCCAGACTATCTCAGCAAGGCCTGCAGACTCCATGCCAGCTCCTCCAGCCTGTTGGGTCACTAACAAGGGTGCCACCACCTCATGACAAGCTCCAAATGAGGGAGGAGGGAGAAGCATCCTAAACATCACAAACAGCTGTCAAGCTCTGGCCTGAGCCTTGCTAAAGGCACAGATGTGCTTGTAACTCTCATTTCTCCAGAGAACACCACCTGGCTGATCTTGCATGTGTTTTCCTCCTTAGAGGAGGAGGGTAAGGATAAGGCATCAGTGAACTACACCCAATATAGCACCTACTTGAAAGACACAACCTCAAGGCACAGCTGCTTGTTTCAGTGTGTATACACCAGCTGCAGAGATCTTCTTTGCAGCCTCCACCCCAGAGAGCAGCCAGACATTCAATGCAAAATCAAAGAGCAGTGTTTTTCCATAGGAACGTCTGCTTCGTCACACATACATGAAGCTAAGAACAATACTCCTCATCTCCAGCAATCCCAAGCATCTGGTGCATTACAGGCCTTAGAGATTCATCTCTGGCCAATATTAGAGGCAATCATTAGAATGGCATTTTAAATGTAACATCAAAACAAGCAGTTCAAGCACTGCATTTGGATCTTACACCTCCACGGCTTCCCACTTAGGTTTTGAAACTAAGGTCATGCCAGCGTGCAGCAGACTGGGTCAACAGGTTTCAAACTGCCTGGTTGATACATTGCATGCAGTGCTACCTTGTGCCTCAAAAAGAAGTTACAGAAGTCTAGAATAAAGCTTCAATAAAGAGAATGAAATTACCGTAAAAATAACCTCCAGCAAGGACTAGAGCTAATCATACAGGAAACATTTGTATGAAGAAAAAGAAAAGCAACACCATGAGTTACACTGCCAATACAACCAATTCTTGTCAGTTACGTGTTATTTAAAAGTATAGTTAATAAAAACATTATCAGTTTGTTAATCCTATGCAGTGAGAACCACACACAGCAACAGGACTGTCAAACGTTCACACAGGACAGAGTAATCTCTTGGTTGATGAGTGGACACAGATGAAAACACTTGCTTTTTGAAAATCGACGGGCTCCCTCAGAGATTGGAGTCCCAGGCCTCCTAGTTTTGGGGGAATCACGCTGACAGCTGCTCTGTGGCAGAATGCAGTCTCCCCTTCGGAGCAATTCCCGACTTAGTGCATCACAGAGTGCAACACGACCGCAGCCCTGGCCGCGGGCAGCCCTGACCCATCCCCCATGTTTACTCTTCCACTAGCGCCGGCCCCGCCACCACGTCTGGCTCCGGACAGGAGGAGCCCTGTGGCGGCCCCGCCACCGAGGACGTGCACCCGGCCGCGTCCTGCTGGCCGGCCCGGAGGGGCAGGCAGAGTTAGTGCCTCTCAGCGGGGCTGCGAGACGGCTTCCCCGGCCGCGCTCCGAGAGGGGCATCGGCCGGGGGCAGCCTCCCGCGCGGGGCTGTCCGCGCCCAGAGCCTACCCAGGCCCGCACCGCCACCGTGACCCCCGGGGCAGAGGCACGGAGCCGCCCGGCCGAGGGGCGGGGGAGCC
>VZTB01005563.1:236678-249867 GCA_013397245.1 Thryothorus ludovicianus | reverse complement strand
GAGCGGGTGGCTGCCGCCCGCTCTGCGCCCTCGGGACCGCCGCCTGCTCCCCGGCTGATATCCGCCGTACAGGCCCTCACCCCGGAACGCGCCTTCCCGACCGCAGCCCAGCGGCAGAGGGGGCTGGGGCTGCTATAGCACCGAGCCGCCCGCGGGCCCTTACCCAGCCCCGCCACGGCCCCAGAGCTCAGGATTAGCCACTTTAGTCAAGCCCGCTTTCACGAAGGGTTAGTGAGCAGTGGCTGATGAAGACTCTGATCAGCCTGAAAACCACGCTTTAGGAAAGAGAGCAAACACCTGGGACTCCTGCCCGGCCCCGCGAGTGGAGAGGGACAGCAAGGCCTCAGCCCCAAGAGACCCCTTGATCCACCTCCTCCTGCACAGACTGCTCTTCTTCTTACAGTCTCTAATTTGGAAATGGGGAAGAGTGAAGGAGGCAAAAGGCAAGCCAGCAAGCACAATACCTTCCTTTCCTGCACAGAGGATGTTTATTACTTTGTGCAATATAGATGTTTTTAATTATTAGCTCTGCAATCACAGGGAACCAAGGAAAAAACCCTGTCCCATCACTGTAAATATACATCGAATTTGAACTGACTTTTGCATTAGCTCGTTTTCCTACACAGCATTAATCTTTCTCGTAATTCATAACTTACACTTAGTGACTGGTTTTTTCATTCCCACCTTGAGAAAGAGCACTCCCAGATCCTAGCAAAAAAAAACCAAAAGAAGCTGCTCTGTGAAGCTCTGACCACAAAAATTTGAGGTCTTTGGGATAACTGCTTTTGATTACATGCAGTAAATTTTGGAGATTTCATGCACTGTATTTATGGAAACATGGATGGTGTTTAGCCTTTAGTAAAATCATTACTTATAATAAACAAGAGCAGATTTCTCCATTTCTCCTCTTTTTATCTTATGGCTGGGAGGACATCATCAAAGCACCTGAATTTTTTGACACAAACTATTTGTAAATATAAATATAAGGATACACTTGTGGTTGAAATCAGGAAGTCTGCTAAACAGAGAATGGTCACCGTGCCCAGGCACCTTCGTGATCCATCTCCCCCAGCCCAGCCTCTCCTCAGCAAGCCTGTTACCTCTGTGAGGATGCAGAAATACCACTCCAAGCATGGGGCTCTCCACAGAAAGGCAGTGACCACTGCTGCCATGTCATATCTGCTCCAGGAGCTGGCTCTGGCTGCCCTGACACAAACCACCTGGGCTGTGGGTGCCGCGAGCATCTGTAAGGCCCACGAGCAGTGCCTACCAAGGCATTAATGGCTCATGCAAAAGCAGAGCTCCATGAACCTGGGCAAATCTCAGCACCTCCAGACTTTGGGCAGCAGCTGCAGTGCTGAGTGTTGTAATTTGGGACTCAGAATCTTGCTTAAAGTGCAGGTTGTTTTTCAGGTGCTTTTGCTCCCTCGTGTTTATCTCCCCAGTGCAAAGCAGGCAGGCTCCTCTCAACGCTCTAACTTCCAATTAACTCTGAGTAAGAACCATGATCCCCTGTGCCAGGGAACCAGAGAAGCATCACAACCTCCAGCCTACAGCATCTTACCAACGTCCTTCTCCCTCAACTTCACCTCATTATCTGGTTTAGCAGGGGCCCTCTGTGGGGATATGCCACTTTGTCTTCTGGGGTAACAGCATGGCCCTCTCCTGCTGTCTCTATATAATGCTGCTGCAGCCACAGGTTGCCAGATCATTATGGATTTCTGGCTTCTATCACAGCTTCCTCTCCAGGTCTGCTTAAGAGGCAATCTTCCTCTGCCTGTTGCTCTTCCTTTATTTGCAGTTGCAAGTGGTGAGAGGGAAGCCTGCCAGTCCCAGAAGCTCCTGGAAGGCCTAGAGCACCTCACCGTGTGCCACCCTCAAATAGTAATTTCTGTTGACAGTAACCTGCCACAGACTGTTCTCCCTAAAGGAAGATCTTCCCCAGGGAAAGAGGTGTGTGTATGGGGGAAGAGCTCAACGTTCCTTTCACATTCAGTAAGTACATAAGTGTCCTGTGCATGGACAAAAGCACATTGCCAGGGTGCCAGGAGGTTGATTTCAACCTCCTGCTCCCACCAGCACATCAACTATCCATGTTCCATCCCACACCTTTTCTTCAATGAGGCTATGGAGTACGGGCAGAGTGGAGTTTGCAGGGATTGCTTCAGGTCTGTTCTGTTTATTTACTAGCCCAAAAATGCAATCTCTTGTTAAAAAAATAAATAAAAAATAGACCTGTGGAGATGTGTGTAAAATGGCTCCTCTATAAGTCAGGTGCAAGAATTTTTGGTAGCTGAGGGCAATGGAGACAAGAAGAAGGTACCCAACCACTTGACAAACACTAACCTACCACTCTCCCTCATGCAACCCATATTTTGGCAGCATTACAACAGGCCCCAATTTCATGGCTTGTTAGAACAACTGAAAAAGAAGCCTCCCAAAGGGAGCACCAAAGCGTGGCAGAAAGGGTAAAGGATTGGGCAGTGCATAGTTTCCATGGCTTATCAGACTGGCAGCTCATATCACCAGTCTGAGGGAGAACACAAATGGGACCAGCAAAAACATCAAACACACACAGAGATAAACCTAACATTGAACTGGTTTGGGGCTTGTTTTTTTGGAACATGTGTTCACCCCTGTGAAGGCAAGGTTGAGGAGTTAAGAAGCTTTCCATGACCACCTCAGAGCTCTTGGGGAAGGGAAAGGAAACTGCACCTTAAACTACTGGAGCAAAAAGGTTGCTCTTTCCTGGCACATCTACCCTTGGCTGAGCTGGGATTTTGCAAAGCATTTCTTCTAGCCTATTCGTATTTTCTGTTGTTATAAGAGAGTCCTATTTTTCCTGCCAGAAACCAAAAGCCTTATTTGGAAAGCAACCCAAGTATGTTCCAAAGAGTGTGTGCTGTGATTTTATTTCCTGTTAAATATAACTCCAGATTTCTAAAACTGTACAAATAAGCACCCTTTTTGTACCCTGGGTGTTTATCCCACACACTCAAGTCAGAGAACACCACAAAAGAGCTACCCCCTGAAAGCATCCATTTCAGCACATCTCTTGCCAGTGGCATTAAGAGAAAAGGGTTGGGGATATACTTTGCATCACACTAGAAAAAGGAAGCAAAAGAGGATTCAGGATGCAAGGCTCTTGTATGCCAGAGAGTACTGAGGTTCTCAGCCAAAGCAGGATACGTGTCTCAGCTCCACAGCTATCGCTCACCAGGGGATCTTCCAACAGAACATTTGCATTTCTCTAGAAAATATCTGTTAAATCGAAGTTAGGAGTCAAACTATAGAGAGTTCTGCTAAGAGAATAAAAAATGTTACACCATAAGAAATGACTGAACATGAGTCCATACTGCTTATGTCTCTGTGACTTTGAGACTAGTTTTTACTTATTTGCCATGAGGAAAAAAGTTCCAGGGATGTGCAAATCAGACACCTATCTTCCCATTTACACATCAGTGCTGGGAAGAAATGATTCTGTAAGCTAAATTCTGCCCCTTGGCTGTACTTAATGCAGGCCCACCATCTTCAGAGGCCCACTGTAAATACTCAACTAGAGAATTATAGGTAGAAAGAGAAAAGCCTACCCAAGCCTAGACACTAATCTCAGCTCCAACCACTTAGTGATATTGTGAAGAAGAGAGTGGTGGAAGGAAGATGAGTGACTATGTGTGTGTGTCTAACACAGGATCTGGGAGGTATAAAATAAAGGGTCCCAGGTGGGTGCAACAGCACTTGCCTTTCTCCTGGTAACCTACATTGTTTATTGAGGGCAATGCTCTTGCAGGAACAGAAGAGTTGACTTGATATTGAAGGAAAATGACAAACCTCAGCAGGGCTCTCAGGCAAATATGGGCCTTTAAAAGACTTATTTCCTGGGCACCCTGACAATAAAATTATGCAACCATCAGCTATTAAAGAATACATACACTGCCCTTCCTAGCCTATCACAGGGTGCTCTAGAACAAGTGGCATACAGAATAGGAGCAACTTACTGGTGTGGACAGGGTTCTAGTGTGAGCAAGGAGCACCAGGCCTTCTGACTGCAGAGGGAGGAAAAGCTGCTGGTTTTACACAGGGACACCATGAGAAAATGAAATCTAATGAAAACAAAACAAAAAAACCCAAAACCAAAAAGCCCCGGTAAAGTGACTCAAGGTCTGCCTTTAGATTTGCTGCAGATTTGGTGAATTTACCAGCAAAATTCTCTTGGTTGCCCTTTCTGTGCACACACAGCATCTTGATTTTCTCTGTGGACTCATTATTTCATTTCAAGTTGTTCAGAATACTGTGATCCTTGGATGTCAGGTGCTGTGACAAAACAAATGCCTTGTCAGAGGTGAGGAAGAAAAAATAATTTAAAAAATCAGCGGACAGTTTAATAAAATCAATTCAAAAGCAAAGCAGAAGGAAACCACAGAGGACCAGTCTGAGTCTGCCCTTCTACTTGCACTGTAAGAGAAATCTCATTTAACATAAACTTGGCTTTCAAGAAGTTGCAAAGGAGTAGAATTTTTAAGGAGCAGATGCAAATTTCAGGTTCCTGACCTTGGGCAGCCAATAAATATTTTCACAAGAAATAAACATGAGGGATAAAGTAAAATACAGTATCTTCCAGTTTCACAGTAAAGCAAAAGACTGTTTTGACTCAAGAATGGAAAAAGTGATTCAGAAAACAAAGATTCCAAATATATTGCCTGGAAAGTAGGAACAGCACAGAAATCACAGAAATTCAGAGTATCTGGCAACACATGGAGGTCAGAGCCTCTGGGGCCTGCTCAAAGCAGGGTCAGACCAGGGCATTCAGGGCTTTCCCCACTCAGGTCTTAAAAACCTTCAGAGCTGCACAAACTTTCTGGGCAACCTATTCCAATACCCGACTATCCTCATAGTGAAAAAAGGTTTCTTACTTGCAGTTAGAACTTCAGATTTCAATGCTGGCTCTTTATGCTGTTCTGAACTCGCTTTTTAGTTTACATTACCACCACACTGTGTGCTTATCACTCCCAGGTGCTTTCAGAGTGGAGCTGCAGCACTGCTTTGCCATTCTACACTGCAGAAAAACAAAAATCTTCCACAATTAGCGAGCTGAGAGGAGCTTCCCAAAGCCTGCTAACATCCCAGTTACCCAAGAAATGAGGATTTTGGAGATACTGCAGAACAAAGCACGCACTATTTTTTTTTTATTTTTTTTTTCTGTTCTTGAAATGGAAAGTTTCACTTTGCTCTCCTTTGGCTACTGGGTTGAAGTTCTTTTGTTTACCTTTCAGTGTCTCCTGTTCTCTCTCCATTGGTCACTGCAATATAAAATGAACACGTGGCAATTTTTTTCAAGAAATGCTGGCAGCAGCTCTCATGCACTATACATCACCTAGCCTGAAAAGGCAAGGGATTTGCAGGCCCTAAACTCAACTTTTTCCACATTAACTGTCAAATACTGAGAAAATGTAAAGTCAACTCTGTCCCTTAGCTCAAACCTGTCACCAGACTCACTGAGACACCCTCCTCCAGGTACTCCTAAGCTGATGATTTACAGGGCAGAATTTAAGTACTTCCTTACAGTAGTTTATAAAGATAGCAACAACCATTTCTTTTCACATTGATTAGATAAATATATTCAGAAAATGAAGGGGAATAAAAAAGAACAGTGGCAAACTAAATGAGACCTCCATAATTCCACTTTTCAGGGGAGGAGTAGAAAAATTGCAACTTAAGTAAAAATGTAAACAGACATTTAGTTTTGTCTGGGTTACAGTTCTTTTTAATCTTGCTTAGCTACTTTGATTTGGTGTATTATATAAAAAAACCTCAGCAAAGTTGTTCAAGGCTCCTTGAAAGATTTTAAAGATTCCTCAGTTCATAATGTTTATTGGATAACGAAGATTCAAGAGAATGCCAGAGCTCCATTTTTATAAACTTCTTTGTGCTCTGGTATGTTTTGCTCTGAATTCCAGTTTCCCAAATCACATGGCTTCACGAGACTCTCTAATTCTGTAAATTTTATTTTTCTTTATTTCTGTATTTCAGTTGCAATAAGCAGCTTGAAACTTACAACCCAGAAAAGTCAGCATTATTGTGAGAAACAAAACACTTGAAGGAATAAAAGTCTGAAACTTGCAGGGAGGCTAGTATTTGTTTGGAGGAAGACAGAACTATTTAGAAATTAATAAAAAAACACCTTCAATTTGGCAACATGTCCTCTGAAAAAGCATTAAATTAAATATCCAATTCCAACTGCCACTTTGGAAAAGCAGTGCTCGGACCCTCACTATTTAAGCACTGCCTTCCCTTTGTCCTATTCATAGCACATGCAACAGGGGCTCAACATATCCACAGACAAGCACTAATTCCTAATCTCTACTAGGCCAAGCAAAAGGCTCTTCATGTGTTAGACAGAATTACATCACAGTGATCTAAACTGACAGTGAAAAACCCAGACAGTCTTCCCTTCCAAATCTGCAAGGCCACTCTAAGCCTGCTATGAAAGGAGAGAAAGAGAGATAGGGAGAACTCAGAGTAAAACTATTCCCCCTAATTGTTACAAATAATATTATTTTACGCTTAAAAGCCCTTTTCATAACTGAATAATTCCCAGTTCTACCCTGCTCATCTTTGGGCTGAACTGGAACACGACATGAACCATTTTGGGTATAATTTTTTTGTTTTGATTCCTCATGCTGCTCAGTCCTCCACCCACTTGGTTATTGTCTTTTGGATTAATAGAATGGTGTCCTGAGCAAGATGACTTTTCAAATAAAATAGAGGGGTAATGTTTCCTAAATTTGCAAGAACTTCTAACCCTCTGTAAATACTCACTGTTTGCTCCCATTTTACCCACAACTATGTTGCAAGCAACGGAGCCATCTACTCAGGATTTTAATTTCATGAAACTATTTATAAGAGCAAAAGTGAAAATTAATTTTTAAGCTTTTTCAGTGCTACATAACCAGCTCTGCTTTAAAGCAATAGTCATATACCTACAACTTGCTATTCTCCAGACATTCCAAGGGTCCTTGTAAGACCAAACACCTAAATCCCAGCATGCTGCACCAACTGCTGAAGCATTCACTTTGAAAACAAAGGCATATGCACTAGCAGGTCAACCATAATATATTCCCATTCCCACTCTCACCCTGTCTGCTCTGGGAGTTGCTCTTTTCAGCTTTCCTTTCAACTGCTCCAGCACAGGTTTACATTCAACTTTATCACTGGCACAGAGATAATAGCAAACTTACTTTCTCCTGAGCAATGGAAACAGCTGGGGCCTGGCGTGAAAAGAGCAGAATCCTGCTCTCCTCTTTTGGAAAGGCAGAAGTCTGTCCACTGGAGACACAAAAATGCCCCCCACCTTCTGAGGCAAGCAGTACTAAGTCCACTGCAATCACTCCTGGCCTCCTGCCCCACTGTGGCTTTCCCCAGCTTTGCCTTTGTCCCTGGCAGTGGGGAAATCTTAACTCCGTCCTTTACTCTCTTCCTTTTTCCTAACTCAACCCATGCCCGAGGTCCCTGTTCCAGCCACACAGCCTGCTCAGGGCTGTGTCTGTCACTCATCTTTGGCAAATATCCAGTTGATTTTGTGAAACATCCAGTTCAATTTCCAGTGCCAGAAATGCATGGATAGACAAAAACAAGAGATGACAAAAAAGCAGAAGAGAACTAGCAAGTGATGCTACAGCAGGTGGTAGCACCTGAATTGAGCACTGGCCACCAAAGCAGTCAGTGTTCCTCTGAAAAAAAGCCTCTGCAGATGAAAGGGAAACTTGCTGTAAAAAACCTTTGAAATAATAGTCAACCAAAACTAACATGGGTGGGGAAAAGGGACAGGAGAATGATGCCCATGCTGTGTGCCAACACCTGGAACCAAGCCTGAAATTTGAATGATGTAATATTATTCCAGATATCCAATCTCTGATGAAAAATATGCCAGAGGTTACCTTTGTGACAGTCAGCTATACCTGCCTCATGGTATTTACTGGGAGATATGACACCAGTAACCTTCCTTTAAAACCAGAATCCTGACATGTGACCTGCAGTCAGAAATGTATGGGCTTTGAGAGAGATCTCAATGAGAATCTATCAATTCAATAACACAGAAGGCTGGCTCTTGCTTCCTCCAAACAGGACTGTAATTGTCAAAACACAACAGGGTTTCTCCTTAAAATCCAGTTATTTTCTGGGATGTTGATGAATTCACAGCTACAGCACACAGGTATTACCATGATATGAGGACTCCCAGAAACTCTCCTTCACAGATATTTCTCATGCAGGTAAAAGATGTGCCATACACACAAGTTTTTTGTGTGGATACTTCTACCAGAATCACATTGACATACATCTATAAGCAAGTTCCTTATAGAATCCTGTTTCTTGGTTTTACTTTGTTTCCTTGTTTTCATGCTTGAGTTTGTTCTGTTGCTGGGGTCTTTATTTCAGGGGGAGCAATGGGTGTGTCTCTTTTCTTCCATTAATGCTGAATAAATCTTTTCCATCCCCAAACTTCTCCCAAGTGGTTCTCTCACCACTGAAAAATCATCAGTAAAACAGCAAAACTGATGCTGGAAAACAGTTCCAGACACTGTTGTGGAGTCTAAGAGAGTCTGGTACTACTTCCATTCTGCGTCAACAAGTAAATCCATTTTATTTTGCAATTAAATTAAATAACATCACGTAAGGGAGGTCGCATAAATATGACTGTGCTATTCAATCCTCTCAAAGGCAAAACTTTTCCTATGACTCACCATTTCTTTGTGTCTTGCAGCTACTGAACCAATCCCTTCCCTTCTAGTGCTGTTTTTCCACTGAAGTTAAACTCATTATGACTTCCTGCAGATGAGCCTTTTGTGGTCCATTTTTTTCCTCAGGTTTCTCTCTTTTTTTCTGCCCACTGCTTTGCAAGTGCCTCTTTTGTGCCTCTAGCTGGACATAACTCCTTGCTCCAAGGCCTGCTCCTCACAAAAGAGTGACATGCTTCCCTGGCTGCCTCAGCAACACGGCCAGCTCCCACAGGCCAGGCAGCTGTGGCCAAGGTCAGCCCTCAGCACCCACAGGAGCACTCATGTGTACTTAAATTACTTACATGCTAATATATCTAGCAATAATTTACAAAATATTAGGAGGTACCTTCGAGGCTTGAAAGATCTACCAGATTCAACAACATAGAACCAGTTTGTGAGAGAGAAATGAAGTCTACCAGCAGGATCAAAGAAAAGTATCTGTATTAAATGGTAGCTGCCAGAAATGTTTCCTGGACTTCTGCTGGGAAAATATCAGTGCTTGTGTAGGTAGAAACACCAAAGATCACTTAAATGAAGGAAAAATCAACTATTTGAGATTTAACACACCTTTTTTTAATCAAACAAATGCAGAACATTAATCACAGCCTAACTACTTGTCCTTGTTGCAATTAAAAACCTTAAACACATAAATCCTCTAGCAACTCAGTTTTTCCCCTTGCTTCAGCTGGAACTTTTCCTCCTCGTTTATTAATACATCATTTTCCAACCTGACTTTCTGATTTGCTTCCACTAATGCCACATCACAAGAGCTGAGGGGCAACATGAGCTCACAAAAGAAAGATGCAGGAAAAGATCACTAGAGTCATTAGAGATTCAGGATTTATCCATTTAGGATGGGAATGCAAACCACAAGATTTTAATAGAATGTTTATACCCTAAAAATCTGCTTTCTTCTAAAGCTAAAGGACAGATAAATACAAATATAAATATAAACATGAACATAAATACAAATCTCTTAGGTGTAATTCCACATCCAGTATAAGCTAGTAACCCAAAATTGTTCTTCCAAACCTAGGAATTTCTAAAATGGAAAGAGCTCTTGAAATAAGCAGTAGATTCTTGAAACAGTACTAAATACTTGAGTTAATGACCAGTCTAGCATGAACACCTGGAGGCCAGAGACCAGCTCCAGGTGTCCTGAGTCCTCTGCAATCCCTTCCTGAAGAGGCCCTACTGACCAGGCCCTTCCCTTCCACTCGAAATGCAGTCTCACAGGCCACAATCAGCACCACAGCCTCTGCAGGAACAGCTTCTAGACCAAAGGCCTAGAAAAAACAATAAGTAAAATAAAAAGCCATGAGCAAAGTGCAAGAAACTACACAACAGCATTCTGCTTTCAAAGGTAGGGCGATTAGGAAGATGAACAGAGGCCTAATCCTGCAGCTGGGATTTATTTTCCTGTCCCTTCTTTATCTGTTTTCATATTTTAATACAATAACACCTACTTGATTCTTGCACAGACACATGCTGCAGAAGTTCTACAGGCTCTGGGGCTCTCAGTAATGTGCTCCTGGACAAGTCAGACTTGTTACCTCCTGGATGAACACGCCTTTCTCAGTCTGCTTTAAAAACCCTGTTGCAACTTCTTCAGTGGTGCACAGAATCCCAGACTGGTTTGCATTGGAAGAGACCATAATGACCATGCAATTTCAACCTCTGTCATTGGGGGGTAACTTTCCACTAGGCCAGGTTGCTCCAAGTCCTGTCCAACCTGGCCTTAAACATTTCCAGGGACCGGGAAGCCACCACTACTTTGTATATCTTTGTCCAAACTGTAACAACATTCCCATAAGGGTTCAAAACACCCATGTGAACACTCATCAGTCTTGTCATTTCACTCTGAGGTTTATTTTATAAACTCAGTATAGGCCTGAGGGTTTCCTTCTGTAGAATTTTTGAATACAAAACAAAGTTGAACCATTGTTGAGTGACTTTTTTCAAAGAGAAACATTGTCACATAAATATGATACTGTCTAGTATCATATTTAATCACCATTCAAATTGTCAAAACCCTTCCAGCTATGGTAAATGAACCATTCCTTCATAAGGGGAGGTTTAAGTTGGATATTGGGAAGCAGCACAGGCTACCCACCAGTCACCATCCCTGGAAGTGTTTGAGATGTATGGACATGGCAGCTGGGGAATGGGTTAGTGGTGAACACAGCAGTGCTGGGTGAAAGGTTGGACTTGATGATGTTGGAAGTCTTTTCCATCCTAAATGATCCCGTTATTCTAACCACACACCTGCATTCAGTTTGAACACTCTGGACTGGTCCCAATGCCACTGCTGACTACTCTGACCATCTGACCAGCAGTGATTGGATGAATTATCCAAATTTTCACAGCAACACAATCCTTAGTGCATTTGTATCAGCTTAACAAGCTTCTATATACAACAAGAATACAAGCTTTGGAAAAGGCAGTATCACCCAAGATACTGTAACCAGTGAAACATCCCAATTTGCTTCAAAAAGGTGCCAACTGCACCTTTGAGATGGCTCCCACTCAGATAACAGCTATGGAAAGCCCAAGGTTACAAAGATCTCTTCTAAGTGAACATACACTCTTCAGAGACAGCTTAATGTTAAATGAAAAAAGACCAGCTACTTGACTAAGAATAACTGCCCTTAACCTACCAAAATCAAGTTACTATTGTTACCATTACACAGTGCAACAACCAGCAACAACATTATGATCCAATTCTAGTTCAAGGGGAAACTTCCCTCATCATCCCAGTCTAAGCAGGGACCATAATAACCTTCAAAATCATAAGAAGATAAGTCAATTTTTTCACCCTGTCAGGTAAAACTGAGGGAGAGGCAAAAAAAAAAAGAAGCCAACAGAAAAAAATCAGCTTAACTTGCAACAAAGGAGGAGACAGGAACGTGTATCACACTACCAGCTGGGGACACATGGGTGAAAGCTTTAACTGTTTCTTATAGAAGCTACTTGGAAAGGTGTCCTTTGAGAATGATCTGGACTTTGGAGTAGTGGCAAAGCTCAGGCTGGCTGGTTCCACTGGCGCTGCCACTCCATAGTCACACAATCCCAATTACTGTTACTTTCATTTCTAGTGAGAGCTTTTCCTGTGCCTGTCATCCTGATCCCTATAACACTATACTGTGAACCCTTACCAAAAAGGTTGTGGATGGCACTGCCTAAGATTTGGGCCATGCTTTATGAAAATCCACGTAAAACAGGAAGACTGTTTTTTTCAACAGCTTGAACCTAAACAGGTAAAAGGTTAGAGACAGAGTTTTAGCAGCCACACATTAGGTTACTGCTTCCTTTCCTGCTTCACCTCTGATATATGTTCATTTACCACAGAGAGGGATACCCAACCCACATATGAAAGAATACACGGAACACCACTTCCAAGTCAGGTTTGGGGTAAAAATACACCACACAACCACAAACCATACTACATCTGTTGTCTTCCAGTTGTTGGAATGGAACCAGTAGGAAAAACTGAGACTAAATCACCAGGCAAATTCTTCACTTACCTTACTGCACAAAAAACATGTGATAAAGCAATGCAGCACGTATGAGTGTGCAGATTTTTCTTTGTCATTACACAACAGGATAAGACAAGAAATAACTCTTTCAAGTACCTTGGGAGTGAATATTACTAATATTAACTTAACAAGTACAGAACTGAGAATGCTTCAAATTCAAAAATTAGTGAACTCAAGACCCTTCCCTCACCTTACTACTTGATATCTTACCAACTAATATATTATCAACATTCCCAGCACAATACTCTCTCTTCTTCTTGTCTTTAAGTGGAAGAAATTACTCTTGCCAGTTACAAAATCTCCCCTACTGTTTGGTGATAGCCATCATGGGAAGCGCTATTTATCAGGTGCCATTTCAGCTATAGCTCAAGAATCAGCAGCGCCCTGTACTTAACCCTCTTCAGGGCTGCTGGATCATCCTGGTCTATAAATAACCCGAAATAAAACCACTCTGCAGGCATGGAGAGCAGGTCAGCAGAGGCTGAATTTCGCCTCGTATCATGCACTGAGGCGGCTGACGCTACCTGCAGTGTCACAGGCGAGGCCAAAACCCTCCCCCCACCGCGGCCCATGGCGCAGCCTCAGCTTTCAGGACCAGGAGCACCGGGAATGGAGACTGCTGCACTTCGAGAGTCCGCAGCGCTCCGGGCCCGGGGGCACAAGGCGGGACCCACCACTAACCGAGGGAGAGAGGAAGGCGACCGCTTCCTCAGCCGCATCCCTCAGCGGCGGCGCGGGCCCAGCCCCGGCCGATCCGCCGCAGGGGAAGGAAGCGGGACATGACTCATGGCTTTTGTCAGCTCCCGGGCGGCCCCGCAGCGCTCCCCGCCGCCGAGGCGGAGCGGGGCCCTGGGGCGGCGGAGCGGGGCCCTGGGG
>VZTB01005563.1:204696-236334 GCA_013397245.1 Thryothorus ludovicianus | reverse complement strand
CAGCGTAAAGGGACCGCGGCGGGCAGGCAGGAGCGCTGGGAAAGGGTCTGCCCCCCGAACCTGAGGGGTTCGGTTGAGGTTGGGTGATGCTGTGAGGAGGGAGCGGCACGATGGGCGCTGCGGGCGGTGCCCTGGAGGGAGATGAGGCACCCTTGGCCGCCCTCCCGCCCAGCGCAGGACCTGGTGTTTGTATGGGCCGCCATGGGACCCCCGGGCGGGGGCCGCGGGGGAGAGGGGCCCCTCCTGCAGCGTGAGGCAGTCGCTTTTGAACACGCTCTCGGAGAAAACTCCAGCCGCGCTGTTGAAACCGGAGGGTGAGGAGTATCACCGACCATCTCCCGAAGAAAATCTAGGCTGCTTCGAGGCACTCGATCCCTAAGCCCCCAGTGCGATGCCCGGGGCTCGGGTTATGGTGGGACGGGGCCTTGGCTTACAGGTTCGGGTGTGCTCCTGCCTCTGTGGGAGCGCTCAGAGCTGACGGACACGCTGTGGGAAAGACCATCCCGGAAAGATTTCTCTGCTTGGTCTGTGTGTTAAAATACAACGTAGCTGTAGCCGTCTGTATAACTCTGCTCACTGCTTCGTTTCTCAGCAGCTGTGAGAAACTTTGCTCTGCTCTTTCTCTTAGTCTGAGAAAGCTGGGTGACAGACAAGTCTCACAAACTAAAAGAATGTTCCCCTGTGTTCCAGCAGGATCTAGTTTTGTTTGGCATTGAAAACCTCTCGTGGAGAATGCTTAAGCAGGAATCAATGACATCACTGGGCAGGAAACACTCTTGGAAGGAAGATTTGCTATCAGAGCAATCTTACATGATAAAAGTTCTTCACTGGCTGAATGTATCATAGGTCATAGACTGTTTTGTGGACTGAAATACAGATGTTGCAGATGCTAGATTTTATTTTTATCTTGCAATTTCACTTGAGAACCATGTTATGCAGTTTTTATCTCATATCCAGTAACCAGGGTGCTAGATTTTTCTCAGCAGATTTGGCTTTGTGAGAAAAGACACCAAATTCCTTCAGTGTTTAACATCTTCAGTCTGTAACTCACATCAAACCCAAATGAGGTCAAAATTGTGTAAACATACACCTATGTAATAACTTTGAGAAGAAAATCCTGGAAATCATCCCCACATTAAAACAGCTTTACCTTGTGCCTGACAGAAGAAGTTTGGCTTGTGCTGTCTAACACTGGGCAGTTTGTTTTGATTCCAAGATGTCTCTTTGCTGGGAGGAACAGTCTGAAGGGTGCTGCAAACTAAAGCAATTCGGTTTAATTTCACACAAAGCTGGACTTGCTGACAAAATCTGCTTGGAAGATGGAAAGAATCAGGTAGCAATAATTTCAAACCTGTAGAATTAAAGTGTGAGTGAGCTGGGTAAGAGGTGACTGGGCTTTGGGAGTGAGAACAGATACCTTGTGGTAAGAGGGTGAGCCAGGGGAGGGACTAGAAAGGGGAATTGAGTTCTTATCACTTGCAGATACAGCATATGCTGTATCTGACATTTTTATGTTGCTGCAGTAAATCATATGATCTCTTGAAATCCTGCAAGTTAGTAGGTGGTGAGTCTTTGTTAAGAGACTTTTTTTGTATAGAAGTTTTAGATAAGAAATCCCTAAAAATTTTTTTTGTGTCTGTCTTGTATTTCACATATGAAAATTTTATATTGGTAAACAGAAAGTAGAATGACTGAGTTTGCAAGTTTATCTTTAGATAAAAGAGAAGGAGAAAAAGTTTCATTTTGAAGCTGTTAGCTCTTTACAAAACACTCGAGCATGGATGGAAATGTTGAGGAGAAAGAGGCTTGAAAAGATAAATGGTAGGTGAGTTAGGTGGGTTTTTTTGGCTTTGAAGAAACTGTTTCCTCTAAAGAGCAAGATGTGTTTTAGCAAGGTGATTGGTTTGGTTCGTTTCCAGAAAGGATGTGGACTTTCACAGCTTCAGAATGGTTTGTTATGTATCTGGTGCCTTCAGCACCCCACATTCATGTTGCTTGAATTTATTGTCTGACTGTGTTTGTAGGAGCAATGGTAGCTGAAAATTCTGCTCGTTGTTAGCAGAGAAGAGTCAAATACTTGTGGGCTGTGAAGACATTGACACTGTTTCAGAATCTGGCATCCAGTCAGGGATGCTCCTTTTTCAATTTAGTGTACAACAGCAGATATTGCACTGGTTTGTGGGTGAGTTTTTTCCTCACACAATTTTTAATAAACTGAAAAACTTTTTATTATTTTTTCAGATTTTGTACTGTCCTTCCCTAAAAATGTCCAAGGTAAGAATAACATTTCTGTCTTCCAGTATAACAATATGGAACATATGTTTTGTTTTTCAGTATTAATCTTCAATCACAAATTGTGCAACTTGCATCTGTTTGATGGTGAAGAGTATTTGAAATTTACTGTCCATAGGAGGCATAATACTGAATGAGTGATGTAAAACACATATTGAGGTAGTTTCATGCAAGTATAAATCTCTGTAGTTAAGTAATACTCTTGGAAGGATTTAATTTTGGTCAGAGTTGTATAAAAGGTCTCTGATGCATCTTCATTGAAACTTCCTTTTGGCAATTTTGTTTTGAGCAGGCATCATTTAGGAAAATGGTGATTTATATTTAATTTCTTTACTAATAGAATCAACTGGTTTTCCAATAAAATCCTCCATTTAAAATATTGTAACCTAAAATATTATTGTCATGCTGGGATTCATCTAATTCTTGCCCCCTCTGCATTTGAGATGATGGGTAAAACATCCGTGTTGGCTTCTTGGAGTGAAATGAATGATAAAGGGTGCTTGAGTAATGTGTTTGAAGAGGGAACCAAGAGATGTAAAGATTTCTCTGCTGTATCTGTAGCAGTGAGCATTCTAAACACTATTGTGTAAATTCCCCTTCCCCACACTTGAAGAGAGCTCTCTGATGAGCTCAGGGTTTTCCTTTGGATGTGCTAAAAATGGGTCAGAAATGCTCATCTTTTTATTCGAGTCCATAGAAAACTATTTTATTTTAACTGTGTGTGAAGACTGTTCAAAAAGTGATTAATGCTCACAATTCATACTTTGTCATACTTTGATAAATAATTATTTGAGATTTTGTTTTACTTAGGGTGATCTTGGGTGGGTAGCTGAGCACGTGAAGCTTTGTTCTTTAAGCTCTATTCAATGTAGTTGTTCTGCACTTCTTTGTGAAACTGTTGAGTAGTAGGAACCTCTGAGTAATTTCCTCTCTGTCACGTAGCTTCAAACCTTTTGAGATAAGTGAGGAAACCACTTACACAAACTAGTAAGTCTGGAGTGGTTGCTTATTATTGTCTTATTTGATTTAATTTTTTATTTCATTTTTAGCAACAGCCTGCTCAATTTACCAACCCAGAAACTCCTGGCTATGTTGGATTTGCAAACCTTCCCAATCAGGTTCACCGAAAGTCTGTGAAAAAGGGGTTTGAATTTACTCTCATGGTGGTTGGTAAGGAAGCATTTTATAGTTTTTCTTACAATTAGTGCTTGCTCACAGGGAATTTGAAGTTAAAACAAATGTTACTTGCACTATTCTAAGGCTTCAGCTTGCATCAGAAACTTTCCTGTTCTGTTGCATTTAGCTTTCTTTTATATTTTATTGATTCTTGCAGCAGTGGTTTAAAAACCATACTTGAATATATGAGTAATTTTGAAGAACTTTTGATTTTGCACTCCAGTAATCCTTCCTTCCTGCCTTCCTTCCTTCCTGTCTGCCTGCCTGCCTCCCTCCCTCCCAGGATTCCAGCACTTCATTTAAATTGTTGTTTAAAACTGGTTTTGCATTTGAATACAGTCTTAGTTCAATTGTGTGTTTTGATTAAGAGACTAGCCTTAAGGAGACCATTCTATTTAAAATGTTGTTTATGCTTCTTTAGTTCAAAAGAATCTGAACTCTAGTCTTTTCCACTCTTCTAAATATTCTTGTGAAAGACTGAGAATTGGACCAGTTGGTTTTAATGTGAGCTGTTGCTTCTTACTTTGATCATGATTTTATGTTAGCAGTTGTAATCTGAAGTGTTGTTTCATTTGATAGTTCATTGGGAGTCTGTATTGGTGTCTGGAATAGAAGGAAAAATTTGATGTCTGCAGAAACACCTTGATCCTTTGAGAAATTGGTTGCTATTCTTGAAAATTAAATAGACTCCTAAATCAGGCTTGGGTGTCTTCTCTGTTTCTCTGTTTGTGAGCCATGACTTCTGAGTTTTGGTGTTTGAACTCTGTAATTCTTGCTTTTAAATAGGCTTTCACAAAAAGTACCCTAATAGAATTAGGCCTTTCATTACCTGGCACCACAGAAATAAATCCCATTTGTGTGCTAGATTTGCCTAGGAGAGATCACAGTGGGAATGAGCAGGAGAGCTGAGATAGTGCATGATAGGAGGTGTTTAACTTAATTGTTTTGGATTTCAGTAGTTACAGGGAGAGTCTATCCTCAAACCTTTCATTACTTTTGCCAAATGACAGACCTAGCACTGCTTTTGTCCTGCTTCTGTATTTTGTTCTTCAGTGTTGTACAGAGTTGGCCTTTATCCTTGTCTTCCTAGAATTTTATCATAGTTTTTTACTGTATCTTTTGTTGGATTTGATTTGGATACCATAAAGAATATATCATAAAAATCCAAGAGTAAAACCAAACTATAAGTAGCTGCTTCAAATTATGCTGTCTACTGTAACTCTTCAGAATTACTGTTCAGTAATTCTAAAAATGTGAACAGTTTTGAGGAAGAAAAGGTGTGCTTTCTCTGTTGTAGCTAAACTTCCAGATCTCTTGGAATTCTAACTGCAAATAGTGCCACATAAAGCAGTTCTGGAAGAAAACAAAGTACCATTATGCAGACCAACATTTGTTTCTAGTCTCTTGTAAAATAGAAATAGAGGAGAAATGAAATGGTGTGAGAGTAACAGAAAGGCAATTAATCCACCCATGTTGGAGTAAAGTGGAGCTTTATGGTTGTTGCCTGCCAGTGTTTTAAGGGATAAATGAAAACCAAGAGTAAAAGAACTTGCGGAAAAAACAATTTCATTGAAAATTTGGAGTGGTATTTTAAGATACACTAGTAGAGAGAGGCAGCTGATGTAGGATAAAATAAGCTGTGCTTTAAACTGTTGATTATATCAACAGTTTGGAATGTGAATTCTTTCTCTTCAAATATGCAAGAGTTTAAGTATGTTCTCTTGTGGGCTGTCCCAGTGCCTGTTTTGAACTATCATTCTTCATTTCTGAGCAGGATAATAATTGAAAAGCTGCCTGTGCTGACAGAATCCTAATCAATGATTTTGCTTTTTCACACAGCTTTTGGTTATGTTTTTTTTCCCTGTTTTGTTGTTTTGGTTTTTTTTAACTGTAGTGTCTGAAAATATGAGCTGGAGTTTATAAGAATTTGGCTGTGTTGCTCCCAAAGAAATCCCAGTCCTTGTATTTATTTTTATGTTCATTCTTATTATTAAGCTATGACTTCATCTAAATAGTTATTTCACTTAGGAATCACTATACTACTGTAGCCAATATAATCATTGACAGCAATTATGAAAACTGATATGGTTTATGTGTAATATTTACCCACACTGAAACTGTGGAATGTGGCATTGGATGAAATCATACTTTTTTGGTTTTGCTGAAATGATTCCAATCTGATCTTGAAAGCTGCATTCTATAAGGCATTAAAAACTGGCAGCTCCTACTCAAATCTTCATTTTAAAACAATTTCAATCTTTTTTTATTTTGTTCAGATGTTTTTATCAGATTCATATTGCAGCATAGTCTGTTGCTCAGAGATTTCTGTGGCCCATCATTTTTTAATATCTAATTTTTTAATATCTATTTTTTTATTTAATCCTATCAACACCTGAAATAAAACTAAAATTCTAGAAAAATATCTCTTCAGTGAACTCAAGTCCTGAGCATTTCAAGTTGCTGCTCTTTTTTTTATGCTATGAACATTTGTTCTGATTGAAATCTTACTATTTAACTAACTAGTTGCCCTCTGAATTTTCCTCATGGCCATCAGTATCTCTAGAACAAAAAATATATTTATGGTACAATTTGGTAATCCTCAAGTTCACCAGTATAAAAAATTTCCTCAGTGGCCATATTCCTTTTGCTTTGAGTTCTTGTTTGCCATATTGACATAAAAACCAGAAATAAATCCCACTTTATGATGCCTGGCTGTACAGAAGTTCAGCAATGCATTTTTCATTGTTTTAAATAGATGAGAAAGCCTTGACAGGATATCGCTTCTCACTGGGTATGATATGTCACATTCTGGAGTGTTAACAGAAAAGCATGTCTTAAAAAATCAGGAGACATGAAATGGGAAATCTTAAGTCTAAATAGGTCACAACTCCACTTGTCTGAAATCATCAGTGAAAGCTCTGGGAAAGTGCATTACAAAGCCAAGTTGTAAACAAGCCAAGATGTTTTTCAACTTTTTTGGTGCAAACTTGGCTAATTAGAAAACAAAATTAGAAGTTGTAAATTTTTAATTTGAGATATGAAAAAAATCTATAGTGAGATAATACTGTCAGATACTCTTGAAATTATTCATGTAAATATGTTGGATTTATTTTTATATTGAATCACAGGTGAATCTGGATTAGGAAAATCTACATTAATAAACAGCCTCTTCCTGACAGATCTCTACCCAGAAAGGATAATCCCAGGAGCTGCAGGTAAATACAGCTTTGCTCAGTGGTTTTTGGAGTTGAATGCTTTTGTCTTTGAATTTTGGTAACAGCCAGCAGTGATTTCTAGCTGTAATAGTTTCTAATATATTTCCTGATACTGATAAAACTATTTTCCTCTGCACCCAGGATATCTGTTGGGTCTTTTTTATTTAGTCCTTGGGTGTATTTGTATTAACACCTAGAAATTTGCCCCCTTCTTTTGCTTAAAAACTGTCATTATGTCACAGTAAGATAAACAACTAAAAGGATCAGAGAATTTATTTAGTTTTTAATCTGTTGCAGTTGTAAACATATTAATTGTTTGTACCTGCTTGCACCTTAATTAATTTGCTTTGGATTGATATTTAGTGAATGAGAACTTCTCTTCCTGTTCTTCATTTCCTTGTCCTATTTTTATTCTGTTAATCAAGGTATGCAATAATCCAACAAAAAGTGAATATTGTAATGAAATAAAATATGGAATTTTTCTCTTTTTGCTACCTGTTGAATGACTTGCTTTAATGGTTTTATCATGTCAGCTGATGATTGCTTATAACTTCCAGCCTTAGGAAAAAATCCATTATATATAATTTTGTATTGTTCTCCAATTACCTATGATTTTGTCTCAGTCCCTTTTGCCTTAATTTCTACATTATTTTTAAGAAAAGCATGAAGTCTCATCCAATCCTCTAATACCATCTAAAGAATTTATGTACTGAGTCTTTTTGTTATCAGGCTTAGAACGTAATCGATAGAATAATATTTATGCTGTTTTATCTGCCAATTAATCTTTGGAGTTTATCTCAGAATGCCACGGTCTTACAAATTGGATTCTGAAAGATGAAGTTTGTTGTCCTTCAGATAAGATTGAACGCACTGTGCAGATTGAAGCCTCAACAGTTGAAATTGAGGAGAGGGGCGTGAAACTGCGGCTGACGGTTGTGGATACGCCAGGATATGGGGATGCCATCAATTGTCGAGACTGGTACGTGCACAGAGGAGATCTCTTGGTCTGTCTGTGAGACTGACAGATTTCTTATCTGTCCCAAAGGGGTGGAAGCATGGTGTGTGTCTGTGAAATGCTGGATTTGAGGTGGGGTTTTTTGTTTTCTGGTTTTGAGGAGGTTTAATTTCGGTGTTAGGAATTAATTCCGATACGTGTAAAAGAGTCACCAATAACTTCGACACAACTTGAAAGTAATTTTGTGGCACTTTTGTTTTTTTGTTGTTGACTTTCATTTTGCTTGAATGCACTATAAGGGAACAGTGACCTTATCTCTCAATAACACTCTGAGAAAGTAAATTACCTACTCTTCAGTGTAACCCTACTCCTAACCCTACCCCTAGATCTTGTCCACATTCACTTGAGCATTCTCAGGTTCTGTGCCTAGTTTTTAAGTGCTTTTCATCATCTTAGATTTTGTTTCTTTGGTTGTTTTGGGGTTTTTTTTACTGAGAAGTAATCTTGAGATCAACAGCAATCAGTTTTCGATGGTTATCTCTTTTCCCACTCTCTCAAACCCTTGAACCTGAAGGTAACCTCTGGCTTTCCCCATAATTTTGGAAATTAAATTTCCCGATAAAGGGAAATTCAGATTCAAGACCACATGTCCTGTCCTGGTGAGCCCAAGGGCTACTGCATGAACAATCTCCTGTTTAATTTGTTCAAAAGCTTGTTGTTGTTCAGGACCATACTTGAAATCATTCTTCTTCTGAAACACATGATAGAGAGGCCTTGCAATCTGACTGTACTCTGGAATATGCACCTTATAAAAACCCACAGCACTGGGGAAAGCCTGAGCTTCATTCCTGCTAATCACTGGGGACAGAGCCTCTGTTTTGTTGACCACATCCATTGGAGCCTGACAATGCCTTTTTTGCCATTTCACTCCTAAAAACTGGATTTTCTGGGCAGGTCCCTTGACCTTTCTTTGTTTTATGGTAAAACCAGCCTTGAGAAAGATCTGGATTATCTTTTCCCCTTGCTCAAAACTTCTCTGCCGTGTTTCCCCACACTGATGTTATCAATGTACTGCAAGTATTCTGAAGCCTTATAGTTCAGAAGTAACATCAGGCCTTCTCTTCTGCCTGAGGACATGCCCACTGGAAACTGGAGCTGTGTTTATGCTTGAAGAATTTCCTGTGGTGGTTGTACTTCCTCTCAGCTCCTGCACCCGTGCTGCTGAGGCAGTGGTGGGTTTTCCATCCCACTTCCTTATGTCTTTTCTGTGGTCATGCAGGTAAAACCACAGGTCACCTCATGGTGCATATCCTGTCTCTTGAGGATGGGAGTGTTTGCTCCCAATAGCAGAGACTAGCCCATACTAGTGGAGTATGGAACATTTCCTCTCTAGTTTGCCCCAGTTTTTCAGATCTGTTCTTAATCTTGGACAGTCTTTCCACACCTGAGGTGCAGGTTGGTAGGAAAAAAAAAATTATATTCATGTTGCCAGAGTTGAAGTACTGTTTGCTCTCCTTTCATTGACAACAACACCAATGAGTTGATGTACAACAATGGTGCACTCTGTACAAACTCCTGCCACATGGATTGTGTACAGTGGACCTCACCTGGATCTACAGAGGTCTCATGGTTATTTGGACCCCTACAGATTGCCTCCAGCACAGCTAATTCTCTCAGGTACTGGATACCTTCCTCCATGGCCTTCCACCTGCCTGGTCACACCATTAGATCATCCTTGAGAGAATGCCTTTCCCTCACACTTGACAGAAGTCACCACCAGAGCTGAGAGTTTCTGTCCTCTTCCTAATCCCCTTGTCCAATGCCCACATCTCAGGACAGGAATCCCAGTTGCTTGGCTTCCCTATGATCTGGTTCCATATGGTGGGCTGTGATATCCTGGTACCAGGGCAGCCAGGTTGCCAGAGTCTCCCCCAGATGGTGGCTGGAATCTTTTCTCACACCCTGCAGCTCACTAGGGATAGCAACTGGGTGATTATCTCAGGCCCTGTCTCTTCCTCCTGCTGTGAGGGCCCTGCTTCCTCTGCATCTTTCACTAAGCAAACTGTTTTAGTCTTGGATTCCTTCTTCTGTGTAGGGGGGGGCTGTTCATGGCACAGGTTGTGGCAGTGGTTCAGCTGCAGTTGGCATGGCCATGGTGCCTGTTCCTTTGCTTTCCTCCTCCTCACCTGTGGATGCTCTCTAGTGACCAGCAGTGTCCAGTAAATAAAAGTCAGGGCTCAGCACACTGCAATAAGTTGCTTTTCTCTGTAGTTGCCCCCTCCAGTTGACCTGGACTAGAACCAGGACACTAGTGGACAAAAAGTTGGATATGAGCAGGCCATTGAGATCCCAGGCTGCATCAGAAGCAGTGTGGCCAGCAGGCTGAGGGAGGGAATTCTGCCCCACTCCTGTGCTCCCTTGAGACCTGCATCCAGCTCTGGGGTTCTAACACAAGACATGGACCTATTGAAACAAGTGCAGAGGGGGACCATGGAAAGGATCCAAGGGCTAGAACAGCAGTAAAGAGAGGTTGGGGGAGTTGGGGTTCTATCTGAAAAAGAGAAGACTCCAGGGAGACCTTAGTGAGGCATTGAAATCTATCAAAGGGGCTCACGGGAAACATGGAAAGAGATTTGATACCAGGGCCTGTATTAGCAGGGCAAGGGGCAATGGTTTGAAACTGAGAGTAGGCTTAGATTGGATGTAGCAGAGACTTTTTTGGTGATTGTGTTGGGGCCCTTGGCACAGGCTGCCCAGAGAAGCTGTGGCTGCCCCATCCCTGAAGGTGTCCAAGGTCTGGATAGATGAGGCTTAGAGCACCCTGGATTGATGGAAGGTGGCCCTGCCCATGACAGTAGCTTGGAAATAGGTGATCTTTAAAGGTCCCTTCCAAACCATTTATGATTTTAAATCAGTTTGGAACAAGAACCTTTAAATGTCTTGAAAATGTATGGTTAATGTTAATCAAATCTTAAACATATAACCCAAGAGGAACTTGTTGTAGAACTGAGGTTGAGTTATGTATATTTTATCTTTATATATGTATAATAATATGCATAGTAGCTTGTCATTCTAGAATTAAAAAAAAGTTTTAAGATATATGCTATTCTATTTTCCCTGTTCTATAGAATCAGTAAATGGATTTTTTGTCCAACAGAAGATCAGTTCATCAGCAGGGTATCTTAATGTTTTAATATTACCTTTGAAAGAGTCCTAAAGTTGTGGACCATGTGGTGATTTCTCAAATCCATGTTTGTTTTGCAGTTTTAAGACCATAATCTCTTACATTGATGAGCAGTTTGAGCGATACCTGCATGATGAGAGTGGATTGAACAGAAGGCATATCATAGATAATCGAGTTCATTGCTGTTTCTATTTCATTTCACCATTTGGTCATGGGTAGGTGCTTCTCTGGCTTTTCTTTGATCACATTATTTTATTTTAGATAGTTGGTTTGTGCCTGTTGACTTAAATTTTCAGAATCAGCTTGCCATTACTTAAGCAGCTGCTATAACTGCTGACATTAATTGGCTGTGCTCTTTCTCTCTGTGTAAAGAAAAATATTTATGTTGGAGTGAAAATAAATTGGTAATTTAGTCAAAATAAAGAAGAATTTTCCATATTTTAATTTTAGCCTTAAGCCTCTGGATGTTGAGTTTATGAAGGCCATACACAACAAAGTAAATATTGTACCAGTGATTGCAAAAGCTGATACACTTTCCCTGAAAGAGCGAGAGAGACTAAAGAAAAGGGTGAGTGTTTTTCTGGCTTGCAGAAATCTGTTGTACTTTGATTGTAGCAGTATGGTGGCTGAAGAGAGGGGCATTCTCATTAATCTTACCCTGTCCTAGCTGAGGAAAATATAATCTCAAGCATAGTGTAACATCACTTAATATGTACTTTGGTATCTTGTGAGTTATTTTGTGTATTAACTGAGAAATTGTCCTTAGAATGTTGTTTGCAAAATGGCAGTCTGGTTACATTTACAATTACATTATGAGCAGATTTTGAAACTTTGGAAAAATATTTAAATACATTTGCTGATGATAATTGCTCTGTTACCTGTTTAATCAGTCCCAAAGCAGAGATAGTATCTGCATATAGAATGTGTATGTGTATATTTGGCTTTTTTTACCCAGCCAGAATTCTGGTGGTTAAAAAAATGGGATTTTCAGAGATGTTTCTGATTTTGAGGTTGTTTTGCTTTCCCTCTGTCACTCCTTCTAAAGCATTCCAGTTTTGTCTTCCAGACAAGACCTCTTAACACATTCAGTCGTGCAGGACTTGATGCTGTATTAGCTGGGAGGAGGTGGGATTCAACAAACCATCATGATCTGATAACAGCTATGAAGTTTAGAGAGAAATGTTAGAATTAACTTGTCAAAGGAATGCTCCAGTCTTAGCCCTTGCACTGAAAACTTCATGAATTTTGTCAGTTATTCTGAAAATCCTTATAGCTATCTTACCCTAGCTGGAATAAAAATAGAGACTTTATATACAGTATACTCTACTAGGTGTGATTAGAGTGCTAGAATTCTGCAGAAATAAAGATAATAATTCTTTTTTAAAGAGCAAAATTTGAGGTCCATGGCAAATGAATTCCTGCATTGCTGGCAGTCATGAAGTATTTGTTGTGTCTATATCTCAGTTTTACAAACATTCCCACCCCTACCCTCCAAGTAGTAATTCAGAGGTAAGAGCAAGGAATTTAAGCTGTAGAAAGCAAGGATAGCTTCTGAGTCAATGCTTTTATTATTAAAAAAAAAGTAATTGCAAAGGTGCAACAAAACACAGATTCCACAAAGGATGGTGTTTTTGTGAGCACTTGTTCATCTGAAAGTCTCTGGCAAGTTGTTGTTGAATATCATGAAGAAATATGGTATTTAAAACCAAAACCTTGTTGGGCAATTTGGATCAGTAAGATAAATCCAGATTTTTTAAGAGACTGAATATTAAGTAATTTTTTGTTAAGATTTGAAAGTACTGATTCTGCGTGTACATTGTATCAATTTATTTTATTGCATATCTCAGATTCTGGATGAAATAGAAGAGCATGGCATCAAGATTTATCATCTACCTGATGCTGAATCAGATGAGGATGAAGATTTTAAAGAACAGACCAGACTCCTGAAGGTGTGACTGGTTTAATATATTGATTCTTTTTTTCATGCTGCTCAGATGGCTTTAGAACATGACCTGCAATACAACCTGGAGTGAGTCACCGTGTCTCTGCCCAGGCTTCCCTAGCTTGGAAAATTTATTTTACACCTTTATTTTAAAGAATTATGAACTTACTACCATAATATGCAGTCCTGAGCAGAACAAGAGTTGTTCTCCGAGTTGTTTGTCCTGGTTCATTCTAAGTAACTTCTGCACTTTTGGCTTTCAGGCCAGCATTCCATTTTGTGTAGTGGGGTCCAATCAACTCATTGAAGCAAAAGGTAAAAAAGTTAGAGGTCGGCTCTACCCATGGGGTGTGGTTGAAGTGGAGAATCCAGAGCATAATGACTTCCTGAAGCTGAGGACCATGCTAATGTAAGTTAGAAAAGTCCAATTGAATAGTAGTTTAGAAAACAATCACCAAGATTGCAGCAGTTGTGTAATCCCTGGACACATTCAGAATTTGTGTGGGGAAGGCCATGAGCAGCCTTGACCTAGCTGAGCTAGGCCTAGTCAGGGGTTGGACCAGGCAGGACCCATAGGTTCTCTCTGATCTGAATTACTCAGTGATTCTGTGAAAACAATGATTTGTCTGATTCTTTTGTCTACTCTAGTGTTGTATTGCTGATCAGATCCCCTGGAACACAACACACACTTGTTGTTTCTCCTGGTCTTTGCTACTCTGTTTCAGCTGCTCAGATTCATCAAAGGCCTTGCCCAGGAATGTCAGGGCAGTCTCAGGGCTGAGGTGATCTCTCTGTGTCCTTTATTGCACCAATTGAACTGAAATTAGCTTTCCAATTAGTGTGCTAAGTGGGTGTGCATGCTGAGCACATTGATCCAGTGAGCCAAGACAGTGCTGAATGCCAGAGTTGCTTAAGCAAACTGATGTGACACAAGGATGTTTTATCTTTTAATTCCTTTTCTTCCTCCAGCACCCACATGCAAGACCTTCAGGAGGTGACCCAGGACCTCCATTATGAGAATTTCCGCTCTGAGAGGCTCAAACGAGGCAGCAGGTTGTCACCTCACAGTTGCATGCTGCTCCTTCCTCTTCTGAATTTGTATTTTGCTCTCTCTGTGTCTCACCTACCATTGCATTGCTAGAATTTGGTAAACCAAGGGCAGCTCTGTAACTCCACTCAACATCAAGGTCTACTGACCATCTTACGAAGAGTGTAATAAAAAATATTTGGTAAATTTGAAGTGACAGTCGTGGAGTTAGGGAATTGTGGAATAGGTCTGTGCTTTGGTTTGAGGATTAAACACAGTTGGATTAGAATGTTGAAGGTAGTAAGTAGGACAGATATCTGTGATAAATGATGTCTTAAAAAATCTGCAAATTAGATCAGAGCTGATGTCTTTAAAAAAGTGTGGATTTTTTTCAGAATTAACAATCAGAATGTTTGGATTGGGCCTTTAAAAGAGATGTTCGATTTTTTAAAATTTTTTTTTCAATGCATTATTAGTCATCTATAAATAGGAGCAGTCACAGGGTGATGGCTGTTAGCCCTGTTTTGAGCTGGGCTGGGTAGGGCACAGCTTTCCTGGGAAGAGAACTGGGCAGAACACCCCATATTTAGGTACAATAGCAGGGTCTGTAAAGATGAGTCGGTGAGTTCTCGTGGGAAATTTCCTGTTTCCTGGTTTAGGTGTTCCAGCTGCGTCTCTTCTTGTAGCCACTAGAGGGTTCCGAATTGCACATTTTGGGGGCTTTGGGGCATTTTGCAAAAGTTTTCCCGTCCTGCTGTTGACAGAGACTTTGTCACATATCTGGTCAGTTTTCAGCAAAAGGAGTTTTCCTTTTACAGTTTCCTGCCTGTAGCATTGGCTTACAGGCAAGATAAAATGCTCTTCTCTCCTGACTTTAAATCCTCCTTTCTGAAACTCAAGGTAAAAGTCCTCAAACTTCCCAAGTTCTGGGGCCTCTTATCCAACAGGTGTGTACAAAGGCCTTAGAAGTTATGTGACCTAAGGTCATCCAATTTTTAGAGGATTTCAGGTTGCTGTTAAGTTGGGTATGTGAAACTAAACCATGTTTTTGTATCTTTTCTAAGTTAAGTGGCCCATACACCTTTGCTTTCACATTGATGGTACTAGAACATAGTTAAGTTTACCATAAGTGAGGGTAGATTTCATGTGAATTTATTTCAAGCTTGCACTTTTGCTACCAGGAGTGCTTGACAATAAATGCATGTTAACTGTACTCACTAATGATCTCAGAGGTTTTGGAGCACAGTGGATTCTTTTTTACAATATATTTCTCTGTTAACTTTTTAACAAACACCCGTGTGATTGCTTTGCATATTTGATGGCACTTGCTTGATTAGATCCATTAGTAGATCTTCCCTGTTGTGACATGGAATAGGAGAAAGCTATTAGCAAAGTGGTAGGAAATCTTGCATAAAGGCAGGTGGGAGGCAGTTGCTTCTCCCAAGTAACAAGTGATGTGTAACAGGAAACAGCCTCAAGTTGCACCAGGGAGGGTTGGATTGAATATGAGGAGAAATTTCTTCACAGAAAGGGTGTTTGGGCACTGGCACAGGCTGCCTGAGGGCAGTGGTGGAGCTGCCATCCCTGGAAGTGTTCACACTGCTTGTGGGTGTGACATTGGGGGACACGGGTTAGAGGTGAACACTGTGCTGGGTTAATGCTTGGGCTCAGCAATCTTAGAAGGTTTTTCCAGCCTTAATGATTTCATGTTTCTAACAATATTAATATTATTTTAGGAAAATAGAAGATGAAGAAGTAAATAAAGACCAGATTCTGCTTGAGAAGGAAGCAGAAGTAAGATGAAAGAACTTTATATTCTTATAATGGGGGAATTTTTGTTCTTTTGTTGCTACTGTAGAGCAAATATTTAAATGATCATGGTAATTCATAAAGGAAAAACAGTTTTATGCCAATATAAAGTTATTTAAGGTTCACTAGGAAAACAGAATGAGAAGAAGTGAGAGGAGACTCAGGGATTTTTTGGAATAAATGGCATCTGGTAAAACATGATTCCACTCTAGTGATCAGCAATGGATGTAACACACGCTGTGTGGGTGAGGAGAACCATCCTCATGGGAGTAAGGGTTCCACAGTTAACAACTGCAGATTGAGACAAAGTCAGTTCAGCTCTGCAGCAAAAGAGGCAATGGTGGTAGAAATGATCAGAAATAAAAAATGAAACAGAAATTCTCATTCTGCCACTATGACAAATTCATAATGTGTAGCTCTAATGCTGCTTTTCTTGTTTGTCTAGCCTATAAAGGTTGTAGGTAGGCAAGACTAGAAAAAGTGCAATGAAAAGCAAAATGTGGGCAGAAAGGCTGAAGTGGGGACCTGGAGCAGGTCCTGTGCTAGGGTAGATGAGATTAATAACCTTGTTGAGAAGAAGATGACAGAAGAGAAAGGGACTGACACAGATGGGAGGATGAATGGGAATCTACTACACAAGCAAAAGGTTGTGGTTAATGGGATTAATAGATGGCTGATTTCAATTAAAAAAGATACCTCTAACATAGTCTATAAATTGTAGAATTCATTAGCATGGAGTTTGTACATAGCAAGGTATTTTTGACCAGATGAGCTCAAAAATGCTGAGATGGGAGAGTTTTCTTTCTCCATGAATGTGCTTGCTAAATGCAAAGGTGGAATTTTTTGGTTCAGAAAGCTCCAAAGGGACAGATTCCAGATTTTGAGCCCTGTGAATAAGTATTGGGAGTGCACACCTGGCTGTGAGGCTCTTCCATGCACTTCCTAAGAGCTGGTACTGGGGAAAGGGCTGAGTTAGATGAACTCCTTAGCCTGCCCCAGCACGAGCAGATGCTCAGACTTCTACTAGTGATCTTAGTGAGGACCCAAATCCCAAAATACAACCAAGGGAAAATAAAAAGGGTTGTTGTTGCAAGCAATATGAGAAACAAGTGTAGTGTAAACATTGTACAGGTTTAACTTTATTGTTAAGCCTAACAGTTTAGTTTGAGCTTCCAGTGTAAGTACATAGAGGCACCCAAAATTATTTCCATACTGAAGTTGACTTGCCACCTGTCAGAGCTGGGTGCAATAAAAGGATTTAAGCAATGCATGTGCAACATTGTTCAATTAATCTTCCTAAGTGATTGATATACTCTTCTTGTGCTCAAATGTTTAATATGTTTAAATGCAATACTCTAAACCTGAGCTTTGACCAAGTTTATTTAAGCTTGTGTCTCACTGGATGGTTTGCCTGTAATACTTGCTTCCACCTACTCATTCCTAAAAAGGGAGCTGGGGAATAATCTGATAATTTTATTTTTGTGGCAGATACAGGAGTAGTTTGGAGGGACATAACCAGGCTGCTTTTTATTCTGATAAACTTTAGTAAGTGTAAATGCTTGTTCAGTATTTCAGAACCATATTTTTTACGCATTTAATGTCAGAGACTTCCATTTAGGGCTGCTTAAAAATCCTGTCCCACAGTACAATAATGAAGTCTGTTTATTTCAGTCAATAAATGTCAGCCTCTTCAGTGATGAAGAACAATAAAAGAAGATGCCATAACCTGAGATCATTACCTGTCAGATAAAGAAAATGCAGATATGGGATCCCTCTTTAATAAAAACAAGTATTAGGGTGGTGACAGTGAAGAATTATATTCTGAAGTGAGATTAGGATGCAGAATTCTTCTGTGCTGCTTTTCCAGCTCCGTCGCATGCAGGAGATGATTGCAAGAATGCAGGCACAGATGCAGATGCAGATGCAAAGTGGAGAAGGTGACAGCAGTGCAGTTCATGGGCACCATGTGTAAAGTCTTGGGTAAGATGCTCAAAAAGCCACTTAAAGGGCTTCTCCTTTAGCTGCTCTCTGATGTGCTTGGTATTAAGAGGTTTTGGTAAAAAAGTAACGAGATTGGTTTCCGTATGTTTCAGCCTTAATTTTAATTTATAAGGATTAACAGCTGTTGGCAAAGTTAAATGGCTTGGAGTCAAACTGAGCAGTGTGGTGTTGTGTGTGTGTGTGTATATGAAAATTTAATGGAAAATCAATACAATATATACTGGTAAGAATTATGGAAGAAATCTTTGAAATAATTTAAACAGGTTTCTTTATCTTGTGATGGAGCCATTGTTTCCTTGTGATTTATAAAATGTGTGCACTTCTTTCAGGCTTCTTAATGTGAGAAGACCGCTGATCTGAAATGATATTTTCCTGTCTTGTTTTTAGATGATTTTATCCCCTGACCCACAGGAGACCTTCTGGAGCTGGATTGCAGTGTGGAGGCAGAAAGGATGCCTCTTGCTTCCATGTGATCTGGAGCTTGCTGTAGAGTTTAATGTGGGACTGCTTTGTGGTAACATCTTGTGAGATGTATTTCATAACATGTAGTCAGTTGGTATTTTTATATATTATACACATTTGACTTTTGTCTTCTTTAGTCCTTCTTTTCTTAAGGTGATTTTAAATTTCCTGTTAGGAATACAAAATAGAACTGAAAGTTTTCTAGCCTGATAAGCATTAGATAATAATATTTTTTAATATACCTTGTTAGCTCCCTGCTTTTAACTTTGTATTGCATTTAGAAGTAAACAGCTGTCAGATACCTTGTTCAGTGCCAGGTAACAGTCACCACACTAAGGCTGCACCTCTGCAAGGTTGATTTCATAAATATTTCAGTGTTTACAGGTGTGTGTGAGACCAGCAGCCCTTTCTCTGTCTCTGCTCACAGCAGAGGATTTCCTTGGCCTCTGCAAAATATCAAATGAAAATTCAAGCATGCCTTGTGTCTTAGCAAAAGAAAAAAGAGGAAATGCCTCTGTGAGAGGCACATTGTATGTTACATGACAGGCATTATTGCTTTTAGATTTAACCTTGAGGGTTATTATTTTCCTAAAAGCTCTTTCTCTGTTGCAGCTACTTTTGAATAGATTCTTGTAGGCCATCACAAATCACTCCTGTTATTTTCTGGCATTATTGTAGCCAAATAAACTTGAATAAGGCTGATTTTGTTGTTGAATGAGGTAAACTCCAAAGAGTAGTTTTCTATGCATGAGTGTTTCCTATATACAAAGGATAAGAAATTCTATAATTCCTAATAGGTATTTTCATACTATTTTTAGGGCATTGCAAGCTATTAGTGTAGTAAAAATATATATTAACACACTTCTCTTTTTAAAAGTGACCTGTTTCTGACAGGATCAGTGCAAACTTGTATTTTAAGTTCTTGCTCCAGGATGGAGTCAGCAGAGTCAGGAGCGAATCTGTTTTTTTTTTTATTAGGCCAAAGTCACTTTCTTAATCCTGGTAGCAAAGGAGACTGATTTTAGCTTGGCTGGACTTGTGCTGCACATCATCCTCATGTTGTGTTTGCAGAAAATAATCAATGTGACACACAACTGCCCAGATGGTGACTGACAGGGCAAGCAGTGACACACCCTGGGTTGTCTGCTGCTCCTGATAAAGCCAGCAATCAAATTCTTCACCTGATCTATCACAAAACATCCTTATCTGAGCAGCTAATAAACAGATAGATAGATAGAATTGCAACTTCATTTGGCTCTTTGAGCTCAGGTGCAGCTGTGACTTTTATAATTTTGTTAATGTTTCTTTGAAAAAAATAGTAGAATTTCTACAGCTAATGTATAATTCTAGTGATACTTCAGTGGCTAGATTAAATATAAACCTGTTAATCAACTGAAATTTTTTACCTGCCTGAAACTACTGGTTTATGTTTGAATCTTTATCAAAATGTGAAGTAAAACCCTGCATTGTAGCCTTTGCTGAGGAGCTCCAGCTCTCTTTTCAAAAGTATGTACCATCAATGTTTGACACGACTCATTTGACCTTCCCTAACCTTGAAAAAGTGAAAATAAGAACCTTTATTTGTGCACAGAAGAGTTAAATTCCATTTTGTCAAATCTCTACATATAAAACTTGGGTGGAAAAACATGCTTTTAAATTCTTGAGTTGCTTTTTCAGGACCAAAGTAATGTAGCAGTGCTGTCAGAGAACACAACACCTCATTTATTTCTATTGCCATGAGCCTATACTTGAAGAAAAACTGTGAAATGTAAAATGTCTGCACAGGGGCCTGGTTGTACTTGTCACTCTCCCTGTGCATATTGGGTTGATAGGGGTTTTTTTTCCTGTATTTTTAGCAGGGGCAAGAGCAGATTGTCCATTTGTTTAGTGCTCTTTGGTCACCATCTGTGACGTTATTTCAGGCAATGTGTGGTTCTTTGGAATATTTACATATCTATGAAAGTATTTGATTGGGGTAAAGCATTTTATGTGATTCTTAAGCAAAAAGTAATTGATCTAAAAATTCAACAGGAGAAATATTTTTGTATTTTGTTTTGGTATTTAATGGGAAAAACCAAGTTTATGGCACTAGCCATTTTATCTGCAATACTCAAGACACGTAATTAATTGAAGCTTCTTCCCAAGCCTTTGGGACAATTGTTCATAGTGTGCCTGATGTCTCTGAAGGTCTAGTTCCCCTTCACTTTTCTTGGGATGGTCTTGAAATGGATGATTTTGTGCTAAGGCATGAAAAGCAAGACTACTTTTCTCAGAAAAGCTGCTGGTAAAAGAAAAATGAGTAGCAAAAAGGCTTGGGGACAAAAGGTAGATTCTCTTTGGTGGCTTGCTGAACTGACCACAGTTCTTTTACTGTGTTGTGATGATTTTTATTTTAGGAGTAAAAATACTTTTGAATTTGCAGAGCTTTGTAGTTGATAGCAAAAATTACTTGTTCTTGGTACAAAAACCTGTTATAATCTATGTACTACAATTAGCCAAAACTGTAATAAAAATTGCTAAAAAAGCTATTTTTTTTAATGTTTATTGTGATTCTTTATTATACTCTAAGTTGTGATGATATGTTTGAAATGTTATCCTGTTCCATCCAGGACAGGGTTGGAGTGGCAGAGGATGTGGTTGGGCTCCATGGTAAGCATTTTTCCATGTGAAGCACTCTCTCTTTTGTATCCTTTTTGTTATTTAATATGGTTACTATTACTGTTCCTTTTCTTATCTCATTGCTGTTTCCAGTAAATTGTTCCTATAACATTTTATGCTTCCAGTTCTCTCCATCCTGATGCAGAAAAGAGGGAGGCAGGAGGAGGGAGCCAGTGACTGGCAGCCTGGTTTGGAGTGTCAGTGGGAACACTAAATTGAGGGAATACCATTCCTAAACCAGGAGAGCCTTCATTTGGCCCCAATATCTGACAAAGGGGTGAGATAACAACAGATCTGCCCCAAGCAGGTTTGGAACAGGTTTGATCCAAGCATTTTCTGTATTTGGTCACAATGTTATTTTGTCTGTTGATGTGGTGTGGTGCCTAACTCTGTGTGTATTGCCACAGATGCTCCTCCTGGGGAGTGTTTTCAGAGCAGAGAGAGCAATCAGGATTGCTTTGTTGCTGTGCTGTGGGATGCCAGTTTATGACATGATAACTTTGAGAGCAATGAGGGTCATTTGATGAGTGTTCAATGTTGCTATCCAGGGAGAACAGGGAAGGATGAATTTCCCCAGCTTTTCACACCTTTTTCCTCCCTCAGACCCATTACAACAGCTTTTGAGAGTTTTGAATTCCCTTGGTATGTTTAGGAATGCATGTTCTTGTTGCTGAGCCTGCCAGGTCTACTCAGTGGGCTCCATACCATGCTGAGAGTCAGGACAGAGATTTTTAGTGAGGTTATTCAGAGATTTCCCCCAAGGGTGAATAGATGTGCATAGCATGGGAGAAAATGGGCCAGGTTTGGGGGAAATTCTCTGCTACAGTGGTTTGAAGTTCACCCCTAAAGAAGTACAGGACCCTGTTAAAGTGACAGAATATTTGCAAGGAGAATGCTGTGGCAGCTCCAGAGAGGAGAAACATATTGCAGTGTGCTGAGCCCTGGCTTTTATTTTATTTAGTGGACACTGCTGGTCACTAGAGAGCATCCTCAGGTGAGGAGGAGGAGGAAAGCACAGCAACAGGCACCGTGGCTGTCTTTAGACTCTTTCCCTTTCTTTGCTCCTTCCATTTGGGATCCTGCAAGCTCCCAAGCATTTTTCTTGTATTTCATCCATACTTTTGGGGTAGCATTTTTGTAAGTTCCACGTGTCCTGGTTACAGTGATGGTGGCTGTGTGCCCAAATGTTCCCTTTTCTGAGGAGAGTAGTTCAAGTTCACTCCTAGCCATCATGGCTCTTCAGCAAAGGATGAGGAAAAAGATGACTCACAGCCTGTGATGTGCTCTTTTCAGGTCGTTATTAATATTAGGATGGCTGAGCTGGTGATCAAATTGACATTACTTACTCCCAGGCTTTCCATTTGTGTGACACCTCTGGATGAATTAGTCACACCTCTGTCTTCATACACACTCTAATGACCTCAGAGTAAGGCACAGAGGAGAAAGCTGTCCTGTGATGTGAGTGGAAGGGAATGTTTGGCATTTCATTAACAAATGCTACCAATCCCAACTGTATTCAGAATGCATTTAGTAGGAAATCCTCCCCACGCTGAAAGAAATTAAGTTCAGATTCATGGATTGTAACTTGGATGTCAGTTGCCTCCTTTGCTGTTTCTATCTCAGTAGGCAGTATGAGTGCAGAGAAGTGCCTTGTTTTCAGGCAAATGTCCTGCTCCACACTGCCAGGTATTGCCTGGATTTTTCTGAGTATTTGCACAGGGCTAAGCACACCTCGTCTGTCTATTTAGTTGGCTTCTCTGTGGTGCTCTTGCTGGTTTATCTGGCTTCTGGGCCCTGTAGCATTTCTATCTGGATTTTGCTAGCTTGTTACACAGATTTAGTGGTTACAAAAAGAAAAAGAAAGTGAACAAAATATCTAGAAACCTTTGTTTCCTGACATCCGAGTACAGAAAAATGAAAAATGTAACTTTTCCTGCCTTTTTCTGGACACTTTGTAATAGATCTTGAAATGCTACATGCTTTAGGGAAGTGTCTGAGCTACAGGACAAATGAGGGGGTAATTGCTTGGAAAGTGCAAGAATATAATCCATAAAGGCTTTGGGAAGAGTTGAAACTAATGCTTGGGAGGACATCGTACTGGAATTCAGTGCAAAGGACTCCATGAAATTATGTTCTCTTCCCCATTTGCTGTTTTGTCTCAATGCTGTGTACAGAATAGAGCACAAAGAGCTTAGCACAGGGCTCCTGCTGTCAGAGAAAGCCGGAAAGAAATGCTTAAAGGATTCCTGCAGTGCAAGAAAGCTGTGATTAAAACATTTCATAACTCAGCTCGCCGTGGAGATTTTCCCACAGCCCACGATTCCCAAGGGCAATTTCTCAGGAGAGATAACAGTTCGATTAGCAGCTCGTTGTCTTGAAGCCCTGTTCCTGCCGTGTCTGCCATCTCTTCGCAGAAATGCTGAACGAGGCTCTGGGCTGCTGTTCCTTAGGACAGCCCTGAAGGCATTGGCTGAAATGCAGGGCAGTTTACCAGTGAAGCAGGAGTTGTCCCTGTGCTGGAGCAGCCCTTGGTGTGTAGTTGTTTCCTGAAGAATCTCTCCATAATCCAAGAAATGGAAGGTGCTGTCACCTGCTCGAATGTCCTTTTAAATGAAGACTTGAAGGGTGCTGAAACCAGGCTGTTGTCACAGTGACCAGGTGAGTGCATGTGCAGTGAAGTTGCATTTGATGTCAGTATGGGTCAAGCCCAGAAGCTGGGAATGGAGGGAGTGTGAGGAGGAAGAGCTTTGTCTAAGGAGTGGTGTGATGGCCAGACACACTGCCAGTGCAGCCCAGACATGACAGGATCACCTGGGCCTGGCTCACAGCCACAGCAGGGTGTGCCCAAGTTTCTGGTGCCTTGTGGAGTTTCTGCAGCATTTAGCAAGGCAAGATCTGATGTAGCTGTGTGTTTGCAAGTTTAGTTTCGGTGCTTGAAATGCAGAAGGCAAATGAATTTCACTCCCACCCACAGGAATGAGAGCCTGTCAGTCCAGCAAGGTACAGGAGGTGTCCAGCTACCTCAGAGAGAGAACAACACATTTTTGGGAACCTACTCTGGCCAGAGCAGGCACAGCCCTGCAGCCATCCTGCCAGGCTTTAAGGAGCAGTCCCACAGGGAAAGCAGTGCAGCACTCTCATTGCTGCAGGAAACACTGAACTCCCAGGTAGGAAAAGAATGAGGAGCTCTACTCTCTCTCTCAAGCCTGAGGCTTATCCTGCTGCCTTTGAAACCCACTGTAAACAGTTCTGTAGAACTGATGGAGCCGGTTGTTTTTGCTCTATCCCAGCTCTCCAGCTTTGCACATCTCATCTGTGGTGATGTAAAGGGTGTCAGGTTTAAGGCTGTGTTCCAAGAGTCATCCACGTTGCCAGATAGGAATTTCTGTTCAGCCCTGTAAGTAACATCCAGGAAGACATGGCAAAAAGTCAGGGAGATCTGAGTTGTAAGATGTGCCTTCTATCAGCAACTTCACCATGTTGAGGCATCATGCTGAAAGTGCCTCAGCCTGGCTGTTCCCCTGTTTTTTATTGGCAAACAATTTGAAGCTGATGGGGCAATGAGGAATTGCCTCATTTTTAAAAGCAGAAGCCAAAAATCCATGGGGAAAAACCCATGGAGGAAGCATAGGAGCTCACAAGCATTGTGAAGGTAACTCAATGTATTCTATAAAATAGGTAAATACACACACCCTGAGAGCTAATGCAAAACACTCCTTTAAAACTGATCCTGTGCTGCTTCAATTGCATATTTATAAAAAAAAAAAAAAAATAAATAAAAGACACTGACAGTAAAAGGCTTTGTTCAGAACATGTTCACTCCTGTGCCTTGCAATTTCCAATTCCCCTGTTGTTTTAACGTTTTTGATTTATTTTTACTTTTAAGAAGCTCTTCCATAAAGGAGAGCCCAAAACTTAGGTTGAGCTGTTCCTGTAGTGGTACTTGCTCTGAGTTCAGAGCTTCTCCTCTGCAGAGAACATGCCATTTAGCTCACCAGGAACATTTCAGTCTTTTTGAAAGTTTGCACCCAGAGCAAGAAAACTGGTTTGAATCCTCTTTTTCCTGCCCATCAAATAGTCTCGGACTGCTTTGAAACATGGAAACAGCATGGCAGGGTGGTTGTCCATGTGTCTGACAGCTGAGCTCAGCTCAGGGGCTGTGTCTTGGCAGCAGTGGGACTGCGGTGCTCTGTTTCCTGGCACAAACAGCTGGAACAGCCCTTTTGGTTGAGGGCAGAGTGAGGAACCCACCAGTTTGTTTTGCCAGCAATCTGTGTTTGGCTGCCTCATTTCTGAAAGAAAGAAATGCAGCAGAGTTGGTGTTACTGGCAGCCTCAGCTGCAGTTTATCTGGCAGTAAAATAATTGCCAAGTTTATCCATGTGTAGTGTTTGGAGATGTTAGATTTATCATTTTATTCTAAGTGTCCTGTTCATGAAATAGAGCTAGGCCTTTTTCTCCATTATATTTGTGCATTTGTTGACTTGTTGACTGAAGATGATCAGTATGTGAAGATGAGGTGATCTGCTTTCTTGTCAGAATTTCACATTGTGGGGGAGCAGTGTTTTCTCTCTGGGGATGTCTTGTTTTCAGGCCCCAAACACACACAGACATTTTGCATGTAGATCTTTGAGGCATTATACAAGACACGACTGAATTGAACTTCTGTGCAGCTTCTCTGGGGTAACAAAACTCAGGCTGGGATGGGCAGGGAAATGACATGAACCTCAATGGGATTTAAAAAAAAATAATAAAAGAAAGGCAGGGTGAGCTTTCTGGCACTCCCAGTTTTATTGGCAGGTGGTTTTGGGGCCTTGCTACTTCAGACATGCTTGTTTGCTCTCACTGAGCAGATGTTATTAAGTGTGAGAGAGGAATAAATCAGTATAATGCAGAAAAGGCTCTTTGGTAGCAGCTTAATGTTTAGGCTGTTACAATCACAAAACTAACATCTATCAGAAAACCTTTGGATTCAATTTAAAGCAAATTTAGAGGAATTCTGGGCATATTAGTGCTTTTGTGCAATAGGTTTGATGTACCACGTGGGGGCAATAAGGGATTGTCTGTGTCTCTGCTTTTACCTGTGGATAAGAACGCAGCAGAAACAGCTGTCAGATTTTGCCTGGACTTTTGTTCCAGTGTTGTGGCTCAGCAGCTCTATTTTGTTGCAGTTTGTAGCTTGTCTACACTCTTGATTTTTGTGCTGTGGCTTCAGAACAGCTGCTGGCTACAGACTGAACCTTCTGGGCAGGGAGGACGTGCTTGGGCAGGTTCACTAGTCAGGCTGAGAAGCTGCTGAGTGAGTCTGTGTGTGCACAGGTAGGAACATATGCTGTGCTTAATTTACTTGTTCTAATTGCCACCTTCACCATGACAGCCAAGTTAAAATAGAGATATAATTATGAAAGTCAAAGTAGGTGATTGCAAAAAGCCTCTTGGGCTTTTTCTGTTAGCAGAAGCTTTTCCTGTGCATAAATACCCAGGCCTGTTCTAATGAATTGATTAATAATGAGGGTTTAATTCCAGGTCATGGTCTAAAGCTGGTGGACTTTGTGCTTAATAAAGGCCAGTGTAATTAGAAGTTGCAGTGTGTATAGATGGGCTCTTCAAAAATACTCCAAAGGGGAACAATCTGAGAAGCTCAAAGATTTCCTTCTGGGAGAAGTGCTAGAGCATGATTGTGAGGGACAGAATTAAGTTTGGAAGAATAAAATCCCAACCATAGAGTCTACAAGTATCTTTAGTGTGGAAATCAGCTGGTTTAGCAAGATATTGCTACTGCTGGGTGCCTTTGCCATTCCATCTCTGCCAGTGGAATGAGCAGCATTCTGACCATTTTTGAAGCATTTTCATTCATTGCTTTTGAAGAACAGTATTTCTCCAATGCTTTCAGGTCAATTTTTACAGTAAGTGATCCTGGAGTAAGAGAGTAATTCTGGTAAGTGGCATGTACAGGTATGGCTGTGTTGTTCAATCTGTGCTCATCATGTGGATCATGTTGGAGTCCAGAATGCAGAGAATATTCCTCTGCATGTTTTAAAGGACCAAAATTCCCTGAAAAACACTGCTTTTAACCTTTGTCCATGGAGAGGGCTTCCTAGGCTTTGGGATGTGACAGAGTTGTCAGGACTGTAAATTAGGTAGTGGTATAGTATGTAATTTATCACAGGGTGAGAAATGTAGATTTTTGGGTTTGTTAGAATGGTTAGTAAGTGAAGGGAAGATGGAGAATCCTCCTGGCTTTTAGGCTTATTCCTTCTCTTGCTCCATCTTCTGCAGTGTTGGTGGCACAGGGTGGTTGGTTGGGATTTGCCATAGTGTAGTGTAACATGAAATTTAGCTAGTAATTGATAGAAAAGTATAAATAATGTACATTTTGGGTGATAATTGGGTAAATTATCTTTTAAGAGAGCCTTGAATCTGTGTGTTAGGGGCTCTTTGGTGCCCTTTCTTCTTCGTCCTAGGCCGGTGTTAAGCCTGGTGCTCAGAAATTGCTGATAAGGAAAAAATAAACAACTTGAAGAATGAAAACACCAAGAGTCTGATGTATTTTTTCACCTAAACAAGGACTTAAAAGACTAACCTCCCTTTTCAGGGGAGAGACATGTAGGAGTTATAAAACTTCTACAGGATCATACCTCTTATCTGGCACTTCTTGTTCACCTTGACTTGAGTCTTTTTTCATTTGCTAATCAGAGCTGGTGAATTGGTCAGATTTTATGATTTCACTCTTTTCAGTTCTTCTACGATCTGGGATACTTTTGAGCTGTTAGCAAAGAGCACCACCTGATTAAAATCGCTGAAATTGGCTTGATTTTGCTATTTAAGAAACAAACTTATGCTCTTTTGTGATTCTTGGGTAGAGAGCTTGTTAATCAGTGATGAGGCAGGTTGAGGAATGTCTTGTTCATCCATGCAGATTAGTCCCTACTGAGGTGTCTAAGGTGATGTGGGAGGCAATCCAGAGGATAGGTAAGACAAGATAACTGGTCTCTGGTTCTGCTGCACAGGCTGTTAGAGGCTGTGAAAGTACTTGGCCAAACTCTTCAGGGCTGAAATGTTTCCAGACCAGAAACATGGCCAGGGTAGTCTCTAATTGTCCAGACATTTCATCTAACATGTGAACACTGTCGTGGAAAAGTGAGTTTTTCCCCTGGTGGACCTCTGAGGTGCTCTGCAGGTGATGTGATGGTCACCAGGTCCTCAAGACTGATGGAACAGAGAGTGATCACTTTGTGGAGAAAGCTCTCAGCCCTTCCAGTCTCAGCCTTCTCAGCCCTGTCCTAAGTAACACTGTGCTTAGGCTTTGGTTAACGATGCCTACAGCAAATTGTTGAATACTTCCAGGTACAGTAACAGATAGGAGAATTGTCATACAAGGCTCTGGCTTGAACTAAAGTAGGACAATGGCAGTGAACTGCAGCAGTCAGAAGTTTCTGAACTGCCCCAGAAGGAATTCTGGTGCTTTCAGTGACCCACCTGTAGTGAAACACACACCAATCCATCTTCCTCTTTTCATCCTTGTTGTCAATGTGGAGTCCTGGTACAACACACTAGAGAAGTGAGAGAAGTGAGCTGGTGACATGTGACCTAGTTAGTTTGGTGTACATGGTATAAAATGCTGGCTTAAATGGTTGTAAATATTTTTGCTCTCAGCTATGCCAATTTGCTGCTGTAGACAGAAGGGAAGACAGTGTAAGCTTTTGAAACTTCTTGCCTTGTTGTTATGAGATGGAGACCTCAGAGATAGAGTTTTGTAGTGTGCATTTGGAAAAATATGTGCTGACAAAATCATCAATAGGTGTAATTTTTCAGTCTGCAGTTTCTCTTTGTCATGGTGAAGGATCTGAATAAAAAGAAGCTTTCCCAGCTGTTATCTTGGTTGGATAAGAAGTATGCTTTGAAGGACTTCCTCAACCCTCAATCCAGAGAGTGATTAAAGAAAAAGATGATATTATAGTGTAGTGAAAGGCTAATTCTAATTGTCCTGCTCAGGCCAAGAGGAGAATGTGGTGCAGATTATCTGTTACATTACTTGAGTGTGAAGGTTATACTTTGTTATCAGTTTTTATCTCAACAGGAGAAATTTGTACTTTATCCTGACCCTGCATCCTTCCAACAGCAACAGCTGGCTTTCATGTGTAATGACATTCTTCTTCCAGTTTTGGTCTCTAAACTTCCTTCTCCTCTGAAAATCTTCAAACACTGTCTGGATGGCTGAGAGTTTGATTTCATGGGTGTTACAGAAACTCAGAGGTCTTTGTGGATAACTATGAAGAACATCCTGCTGAGTCTGGTAGAGATAATCATCCACTCCCTCTTTCAGTTTTCAAAATCACCAAACACCACATCTCAAGCATGTTTTTGTTACAGTTACTGAGTGTTGGAACCCAGAATGCAGAGAATATTTCTCTGCTAGTTTTAGTTATATTTCTCTGACCAATATTGCTTTTAACCTTTGTCCATGGAAAGGGCTTCATAGGCTTTGGGATGAAACAATTTTCAGGAATGTAAACTAGATAGTAGCATAATATGTAATTTATCACAGAGTGAGAAATGGAGATTTTTGGGTTTATTAGAATGGTAAATAGATGAAGACAAGATGGAGGATCCTTGTGGTTTTTAGGCTTCTTCCTCCTTCATCTCCTCCATATTCTGCAGTGTTTGGGACACTGGGTGATTGGTCAGAATTTGCCACAGTGCAGAGTTATGTGAATAGAAGTTTAGTTAGTAATTGGTAGAAAAGTAGAAATAATGTATGTTCTTGGTGATAATTGGGTGAAATATCTTTAAGAGAGCCTTGATTCTGTGTGTTTGAGGCTTTTTGGCATTTTAGGCTCTTTGGTGTTCTTTCTCCTTCACACAAGGCCCGTGTAAAGTCTGGTGTGAAGAAATTGCTGATAAGGAAAGAATAAACAACCTGGAGAATGAGAACAACCAAGAGTTCAGTTCGTTTTTTACTTAAGGGGGAATTAAAGGACAGGCCTTCCCTATTGGGGGGAGTCATGTGGGAGTAATAGATCTCCTACAACTGAGGATTTATTAAATGATTGTGTGTAGAACAGAGGTTTAACCTGATATGGCCCTTCCTGACTGTACCCTGTGGCTGCTCCATCCCTGGAAGTGTCCAAGGCCAGGCTGGATGGGGCTTGGAGCAACTGAGATGGTGGAAAGTGTCCCTGCCCATGGCAGAGGAGTTGAAACTGGATGGTCTTTAAGCTCATTTCCCTCCCAAACTATTCTGGAACTCCCTGGTATGATGGAAAAGATATTTTTTTGTTTGTGTGGGTAGATAGGTCAGAGATGAGCTGTGTGTAGAAACAGAGGTGCTCAGGATGAGGATGATTGAACACACAGAACCTTTGTGCCTTTTCCTTACTGCATTGTTTCAGTTCAGTAAGTTACTTGTGTTTTGGGCAAGCAATAAAGTCAGGATTCTTGAGTGAAGCATAAAGAGCAGCAGCAGGGTGTTGATGTTTCTAAAGACTCTGCCACATTTGTAATTTTTGCTTCCTCCCCTGAATGTGGTGGTATGTGGCTTTAAAGTGATCACATCAGATTTGTTCTCTGGCTTAGTGGCAGCTGCTTTTTTGCACAAGGAAAGTTTTGTGTTTTTAGATGTTAAAGAAAGTAATTGAAATGAAGATGACTCTGAAGTGTCTGCACTTTGAAGGATGTAAAACTGTATTAATAGTTAAGTTCCAAATAAAAAGCCATGCAAATAGGATAATGAAACAGCCTGTCAGTAATGAAAGCACTTCACCTGACTGAAATCACAATTGGTCTTATGAGATGGTCTTATGGTCTTGGACATGTCTAAAATGTTGTGTACATTTTTGCAGCTTTCCTATTTATGTTTTTTTTTTCCCTGTATCCACAAGATTCTTCAGCTCCACATAACTTTTTAAGGAGGACAAATCATGGGATGTATTTTTTTAAACCTTATGTCTTTTGTTCTTTTGAAGAGATGAGAATGCTGCTAGTCAGGAATTACTCATTAAATTTGCAAGTTGCCTTTTGGTGAGTGAGAGTAATGAAGCTGCTTCTGTTTGAAAGTTCTGTTGTGCATAATTTATGTGTTTTTTATTACCAAAAGTCATGTGCTATGCTAATATTTTGTTTTTCAAGTTGCTGTGAAAAGGTCAAGTTCTCAAAAACAAGATGGCTCCGTGCATTTCTCATGCTATTGGCCAACAATCCATATCTAGAGAAACCCAAGGATTTCTCTCATTCCTGTTGCCTCTTGTCTTGAAGAGCAGACTGTAGTGAGCCATGGGTGACTCAGGGTCAAAGATGGTCCTTTTCAGGAAGAGCTCTTTTCCTGGCTGTTCTGTTATCTGCCAGCCTTGGCCTCAGCTTCAGAGCTGATGAAATCCAGATGCTGCAAAGATCTGTTTATCCTGAATTTCCTACAGTGTTTTGTTCTAACCTGTGTCAGTGAGGGATGGCTTGCTAGTTGAGGAGGGAGGAGGAGGGAGGAAGAAAATGCTGTTTTTGTGGTTTTCAGCTCCTTTGGCCAGCAACACTGCCCGATGCCTCTGTGCAGCACCCACACTGAGTCTGTTTCTATCCCCACTTGAAATTTATATGCGGAAAAATTTAACTAAGTGAAGACCTAAAATGTTCATTACTCGTCCTGGGGCTGGTTACTGGCTTGGTGCCGTCCCCCAGGGCAGTGTTTCCATGAGCAGACGAGGTCAGTGGGGTGTGCGTGATGGATGTCTAGGGATTGCACTGGGGGATTCCATGTGCCTCTCTCTGTGGGGTGCACGCCTGGGGCAGCCGGAGGGATCGCTCAGCGCCTCTCCGCGGTGAGGCTCCGTGCGTGGCCCGAGGCCCCGCGGGCCGGCCCCGGCCCCGGCCCCGTTACCGCCCGCAGGGTGGGGCTGGACCCGGCCCGGCCCCGCTCCCACTGGCG